>PVJC01001536.1:0-92053 GCA_004026665.1 Murina feae
AATTTACATGCATGAAATGTGTCCATTGGAAATATTTAGTTCTGTGAGGTTTTACACATGTACACATCTGAGCCACCACCAGAATCAAGGCTATGGGTGTCTCTTTTTACTTTGTTCCATTCTCCTTTTTCTTTACCAGCTCTCACACTGACTATCCCACAGCTCCACAGAAGACACAAAAGAAAATCCCACACTTACAAAATCCATTACTTGTCTGGAAAAACTCCAATCACTAATGTTTGGAAAAAAATGCTGAATGCATCTAAAAAATTAAGGTCTGGATGAATAACAAAAATGAAAAATTTGAGTTTTGGAAATAATTCTCTGGGAGAGATATACAAACTATTCAAAAACTTGGAAAACATGCTGAGTCATCTCAACGATTGTGCATTGAGAAATGCTTTATGTGTTTCTGTTAGCAGAAATCCCTTTTTCAAATGACAGAAATACAACTAAAAAAGAAGAGAACTAAAAAAAGAATTTGCTTTCAATGAAAGAATTCTCACAACTTAATTAGAAAACCAACAAAATTTAATACAAACCATTTCCACTCAAATCCCATCTGATTGAAAGTAGAAAACTGTCCTTCTTGCACCTGCACCATGAAATGTCTGCACTTTCCCTCCTCAGCTGCATATTCCTTCCTGGGTTATGCCTTCGCTTTTCCTTTTCTGCCTTAAAATTTAGTTGAATGCCTACTATGTGCCATGTACTATGCAAGGCTGAGGATACAGTGGTGGCAAGACAAGACCCTGCTTCTTAAGGAGCCTATGGCCATTACTTCCTATCACTTAAGTCCAGTTCCACTCTCATTCCACTCCTAGTGGGTGTGTTGCTCTTTGCAAAGCATAGCTATAAGTGGGAAGCTGGGAAAGAGAGAGGAATAGGAATCAGGAAAAGAAATGTAGCACAGTCAATATTTTCCATTTGATAAAGACCAGCAATTCTGTTTATTTTTCCATCATTTGTCCTGGCTAGGATTTATGGCAGGAAAAGATTCTAACAATCCAAATCAATGAAAAACAAAAAACCAACAGGAATAGCCTAGTCCTGAGTGCTCATCTAAAACAGAAGTTTCCCTCAGCAGTGCTATCTATAGCCATGCACCGTATAACGACAGTTTGGTCAATGGTAGATCGCATATACTACAATGGTTCCATATGATTGTCATGCAGCTGAAAAATTCCTACCCCCTAGTGACATTGTAGCCACTGCAATGCCGTAGCACACACATTATTCATGTGTCTGTGACATTGCTGGTGTAAACAAACCTACTGTGTTACCGGTCCTATAAAAGTATAGCACCTACAATTATGGACAGCACAGAGTACTTGATAATGGTAATAAAGGACCATGGATTATGCATTTACTATACTATTTTCATCAAAATTTCAGAGTGTGTTCTTTCTACTTATATAAAAAATGTTTGTTATAAAATAGGATCCTGGCAGCAGGCTCATACATGTCCTGGTTACTGCATCTCTAGACTGCATAATTTTTTCTTGTGCTTGATTGAATCTTGTGTTGTTTTATACAGTAACATGCTGCATAGGCTTATAGCCTAGGAGCAATAGTCTATACCACATAGCCTAGGTGTACAGTAGGCTACACTATCTAGGCTACTGTAAGTGCACTCTATGATGGCTCGCACACTGACAAAATTCCTAATTGCCTCGAATGTATCCCCGTCATTAAGGAGCACTCGACAGTACATTAGACAAAGAGAAACCCACAGAGAGAAATTAAAGTCAATGCCAATACAAGGAGGTGCCAGGAGCTCCCAATAATTAAAGCATTTCTTAGATGTCAGAAATTTAGAGAAGAGGATAGACTATTTTTGATGGCATGGTATTATTATTCACAACACTGGACTAAATATAGACAGCGTGATAATCAACCACAGAATGTAAGTTGGATCTATTCTAGTGCTGATTATGAATTCTTTTCCATTAAGTACTCTTTTCATGAAAACACTAAAAAAAAACAAAATCTATACCCCAGATATAAATGTGGTTTATAAAGAAATGAAAACAATTAGAAAGAATAAACATTTTCTTCTTGACAAGTGACTTCTATGATTTTTCATGATGCAGTGGCTCATTTAAAAACCACCACCGACTCTTTGAGACCTCCGATTTCTACACTAGCATCTTAGACTAGACCCTGCAAGATACTAATGTGAGTCTTCTGGTCAACTGTGGTTGTGAATGTAGGACTTTCTTCTTGAGACCACAGGATGGAAGCAGATGTGCTATTGGTGTAGTTCACTGCTCTGGGCTTCTTGGAAGAAAGGCTTAAGAAATTTACAATGCAGATCATACTCAGAACTTTGAAATAGACAAAGAGCTTAGCCTTACAACAGGCACCATGTACTTGGTTCTTACGTAGGATTTCCATCTCTCTGCTTACATTGCCGATCTGTTCTCGTGTGTTCTCTACTTTATTCACTAAAGCCCTGAGCATATTATCATAGCTGTTTTAAATTCCTGGTCTGATAATCCCAGCATCCCTGCCTTGTATGGTTCTAATGTTTGCTCCATCTTTCCAGTTGTTTTCTTTTAATATGCTTTCTTGTTTTTCCTTGATAGGTGGACATAATGTACTGGGTAACAACTGCTATAAATAGGCGTGTGATTGGGGTGGGGAGGGGCATGATGGGGAAGCATTGCACAGTCCTGTGACCAGGTCTCAGTCTTTCGTGGAGCTTGTGCCTCTGAAATGTGAGCTGCACAATGTTCCTTAGTTTTCTCTCCTCATGTAGAGGGGACAGGATGGCAGAGGGGACAGGCTGGTACTTCCCTCTCCCATGTGGAAGGCCAGAGCCAGTTGGAGTTGGTGTTTCCCTTCCCCAGGCTGATAAAGCCCCCAGCATGTTAGGCTGGTTAACTAGTTCCCCCGAGGACAGGCTTGGTAAGAACAGTGCTCTGGTTCAAGTTCAAGATGGTCCCTTTTCCCTCCCATGCTGGAAGCTCCAGGGCATTTTCTCTGTATTTTCTGTGAGAATCTGTTTGAGCTCCTGGAGGTCAATGTCATAAGACTGTGGGAGTGCACATGATTGGGTCCCCCTAGAGTCTTTAACTCAGCGTTGTCCCCACTGAGCCTCCAGCAATCCATTGACTACACACAGGGTCTCTTCCTATACAGCTGGTTCCCACAGGAGTTCTGCCATACTCTCTGCTTGGGTGACCCCATGACCAGCTCTCCTGTCTCGGGGACAGCGGCTTGCTGTGTCCTCACCTCTCTATGGGACCAAGAAGACTTGCTGATTTTCAGTCTGTTCAGCTTTTCACTTGTTAGCTCCTTCCATGCAGAATGGGAAACTGGAAATCTCCGCCATGTATTTGGTGTCAAAATTTACAACTTGTGAAAAACATTTAAAAAATAATCAAGTGCACGGACACCTGGCCCAGACTGAGAACCTGCAGATTCCTCCGTACAACAGAACACTCCCAGTCCAGGCTTGTTCCCTCCAGCACCAATCTGCCTCCAGGAACTGGGCAGTAAGTAACAGGCAAGGAGTCAAGGAGAGGGAAATTTTGACTTAAAGTTTATAAAATTATAAAATCAAAATCATTTTTTGTCCTTATACCAGACACCTAAAGAAATATATTTTCATGAATATCTCAAGTCTATGTAGAAAGGTTAATAATAGGAAACAGAATATTTTCCACTGTGCCTTTAACAAGAAGAAAGAAAGAAAGAACAGAAAGAAAAAGGAATCATATGAGCTGAAATATTGTAGGTGAAGAAAATTCTTCAGTAATCTCTCATCAACCCTCCTTGGCTATTAGGCACCAACAGAGAAACCCATAATGGATAATAGCCTTCTACATAAAGGAACTCTAGTAAGTTGACATTAGGGTGAGCTGCAGTCCAATCAAGATGGAAGAAGCTCTGAGCTGAGCCGTCACAGAGGTTATAAAAGAGGACAATCAATGTGTGTTTTAAACTGTCTTCCCCGTATTCAGCTGCAGTAACTTGAACTGGGAATTGGCTCTTTGTGGAGATTTATGACAATAGCGTTGCCATTCAAGAATAGGCAGCTATTGTCGTAAATAAAGAGCAGACACAAAGGGAGGTGAAAATCCAAGACAGAGGATTTGTCAAGGTGGGTAAATCATGAACTCACTTATATTGCAAATAAATACACACTACGAAAGCAATCGCTCATTTGGAGAGAACCTTCTTCCTGCCCCAGAAAAACCGAGTCCAGCTTCTGCAGTTTGAATTTCCCCACCTCGTCCAAGGAGCTTTCCCAGAGCTCAGACACCAATGCCGGGCCCTCTGCTTTACCCACTTCTGATGAAGGGATGGTGTGCATTTACTTGAGCACTGAAATCTACTGTGGTCTGAAGATTGATACGTCTGATCAACAGCGCTGATTAGGCTGGCTTTCTTCAAGAGACCCCCATACTACTGAATACCTAGTACAGACTGCTCCTGAAATACCAGGGGAGAACACAGACTTCTTACTCCCCGTGCTTGCCCTAAAGGTTGAAGAGGCAGGGACCTGGTGTCTCCCCACTTTTCTTTTGGACACTGGAATCCATGTAAGGGAATGTGTTTCCATGTCCAGCCTTGTTGTTGCAGCTGTTAGGAGAACTGGGCTATCAATTACTCCTCGCCTGCAGATGCTGACCCGCCCGACAGCTCCAGGCTTCGAGGCTGGCCTCTTTCCCCCCTACCCCCATTTCAATAAATGCCTGGGGAGTCTTCTTGAGGCTACCACTCTGGCCTTGGCATCCCCACTAAATGATTCATTAGGTTGGATTAACCCTTTAAACACTGCTATTTACCAAAGGGTCTCCGGGGATTCTCACACACTCCATCATTTTTAGCCATTATAAACAGGCGGTCCCAGCAGGGCAGAATCCACTTTAAGGCTACTCAGGTTGACAATGTGGGTTTTGTTAGCACCAATTTCCTTAAAAGCCCAGGACAACATTCAGTGTGTGCAACGAGGCACGCACATTTTCATCTCTCAGCCTGTGCATTCCAACTATGCTTCTCGCCATAAACACCTCCGTGGGCATTCCACAAAAAAAGGCTGAAAGAAAGGCGCGATCACACCAAGGCGGTGGCGTTACCTGGGATCTATTTTCATGCCGCTCTCTCCAGGCTTCCTTTTTGGTTGTTGCCACTTTCTGCCCATAATCGTCTCTCCAGGCTTCCTTTTTGGTTGTTGCCACTTTCTGCCCATAATCGGCTGTGTGCACGAGTGGTGCCTGCCAAATGGCCATTTGTGGGTGCAATTAGACACCTGTGCCTTCAAAGAAGTTGCAAGCACCTAATTGTGCCTGCATGTAGCCACTTGTGGGTGCAATTATCCAGAAATCCAGGTGTGCCTGGTATTATGCGCAATTTAAGGGGCAACAAAAAGAGAGTGTTTTCCAAAAAGAAGGCTCAGGTTGAGCATGAGCCCTTGACTTAACCAGGGTGGTGCCACTGAAGTTTCCACCACTCTGTGTGTGCAGCCTCTTTGTTTTAAAAAATAAGAAAAGTTACCTATTTTATTACAGTTGTCCTAGTAGCCACATTAAAAAGTAAAAGGGAATAGGTAAAACCGAATTTAACAATGTATATTATTTATTTATTTTAAAATATGTTTTTATTGACTTCAGAGAGGAAGGGAGAGGGATAGAAACATCAATGATGAGAATCATTGACCAGCTGCCTCCTGCATGCCCCCTACTGGGGATTGAGCCCACAACCTGGGCATGTGCCCTGATCAGGAATTGAATCAGTGAATCTTGGTTCATAGGTCAATGCTCAACCATTGAGCAATACGGGCCAGACATAATTTATATTATTTAATCTAATATACAGTATATAAATTATCTGTTCAACATGTTAGCAATATAAAAGTAACTAACGAGATTTTTTTACATTTTTAGAGGTGGTTGTCCTAAATCTTTGAAGCTCACTGTGTATTTTACACTTAAAGCACATTCTCATTTGGGCCAGTCACTTTTTAAGTGATTGACAATACCATGTGATAGGAGTTACCATATTGGAAAGTGTAGGTCAACAAAGAATTGCTTTCCATTGTGGTTTTGCTGAAATTTCTTACTTTTAAGCACTTTTCTGAATATTTGAAAAATCAGATTTCAAAGAAAAACATATAAAAATGCCATTTAGTGTCTTAGGGTTGCCATCGGTTAACATGATTCTTCATAATAAGAATTGCCAGTTAAATAAAGAGAATGTTGAAAGTCTGCCCCTAAGTCTGTGTTATGGTGTATGAGGAGCGTGCTGGGCTAGGTTTGGAAGTGACAGGCACAAGGCGTGTAGAAAGGGCTAGAAGAGGGGTAGCTAGCATTGGAGGGCAGGTGGAAATGGGCCACCAAGGGCAGGAAAAGGGAATGGGTGCAAGACGATGGCAGACCTGTTTTCATTCTAGATGACTGTGGCTTTAAGATAATTTTAACAGGAAGTATGACTCATTTTGGTTGCACATGGGAATCACTGAATTAAAATTTGGCAAGATATTCAATGAGTTATTTTTTATTTTACTATAAAGTAGAGAAACAATAGTACCAAGGTGATACACTTATGGTGAGGATTAAATGGTGTTAATGTATGTAAAACACTTACAACAGTGCCTAGCACATAATAAGCAGTCAATGCATATCAATTGCTACCATCCTTCTTCTCACTCCCACCATCATCATGACTTTTATCATGATACTAGAGGCTCAGTGCAAAAAAAATTGTGCACTCAGTAGGGGGCCCCCTCAGCCCAGCCTGTGCCCTCTCGCAGTCTGGGACCCCTCAGGGGATGTCCACCTGCTGGCTTAGGCCTACTCCCTGGGGGATTAGGCCTAAGCTGGCAGTAAGACATTCCTCTGGCAGCCCGGGAGCCCTCAGGGGATGTCCACATGCCAGTGGGGAGAAGGTGTAAGCTGCAGTCAGACGTCCTTAGTGTTGCTGAGAAGGCAGGAGAGGCTCTCACTACCACCACTCTGTTGGCAGCCATCAGCCTAGCTTGTGGCTGAGCAGAGCTCCCCCTGTGGGAGCGCACTGACCACCAGGGGAAAGCTCCTGCAAGTGTGTGTCATAATGACCAATCATTCCCAGTCATTCTGCTGTTAGGGTCAATTTGCATATTACCCTTTTATTATATAGGATAGAGGCCTGGTGCATGGGTGGGGGCCAGCTGGTTTGCCCTGAAGGGTGTCCTGGATCAGGGTGGGGGTCCCACTGGAGTGCCTGGCCAGTCTGGGTGAGGGGCTGATGGCTGTTTGCAGGCTGGCCATGCCCACAGACTGGAAGCAGGTATCTGGGATTTACTTAACTATTATAATTGAAACTTTGTAGCCTTGGTCCAGCTGGAGCCTGGGTTGCCCCTGGAAACCTAGGCTCCTAGCGCTTCCTTGAGCGGAGGCCACACCTGTTGGAAGCAGGTATCTGGGATTTATTTATCTTCTATAATTGAAACTTTGTAGCCTTGAGCCAGAGCCCAGTGCCAGCCAGGGCAAGCGGGAAGCCTTGCTTCCTCCATCACTGGGGGCAACTCAAGCCTCCTTCTTGCTCCAGCTCTGTGGCCACTGCCATCTTTGTGATAGAGTGAGGGAGTGAGGGAATGCTGGAGTGACAGTTAATTTGCATATTACTCTTTTATTAGGTAGGATTTATCTTCAAATCATCCCAGAATAGTATGAATCTATCATATACATATACTTGTTTGTACATATATATATATATACACACATATATACACATAATGCTTTGAAGGAGGGAGAGGACTAACTTCTTTGCATATGGTTTCCAATGTCTTTTAATTCCTTCAGTCGTCATTGCTATGCACTCAGAGAAGTTCTCCGAGTACAGCCATCTCATGTGAATATCTCTGATTTCCCCAACATTCCTAGTAGACTTCAAGCTCATGACACAGGCATTACCTGAGAATTGGTTAAATGAAGGCTCAAAGCCAGTTGTAATGCTGTACCTTAAATGTCACAGAAAGAATCCATGGAGAACATGGAGAGTGCCCTTTCTCCAAATCAAGAACAGCCAATCATGCACACTTTTATGTAACAAGTATATTTTTATACAGTTAGGTTATATATTTCACACCTACACTCACGCACCCCCCCTCCGCTGTCCCCATAAATAATGGCCCATTTTTATTCCTTTCCTGAGTACTCTGAGAATAGTCAGTTCAATAATCCAGCTGTCCTAGGTCTGTGCCTCCTGCACCAGTTGTCACAAGAAACTGCTGGTTACAATATTTCTTCCTCAGGCCTTTTGTTTTCTCTTGCTTCAGTCAGCAAGAGAACTGAGCATGCTCAGTGTTCCTCTGGGTGTCAATACTAAACACTCCGGTTAATTCCATCAGAGGCAACACCATCATCACTTCCTTTAATAGACCCCTACCTCTTCCTCCTCCCTCCCATACCTCCCCAGACACCTCAAGAAAAACAGCCTTTGTTTCTTGTAGTTATACTTGCTCTTTGTTCCAGTGCCAAAAACACTTGAGGAAAAGGCACTAATCTAGACTACTCTACAGAATGTTTTAGGACAAAAAAATATACCAAAGGAAGCAAAGCCTCCACCTGGAAAGGGGCCAGCTGTGTCTCTCAGAACCTCGACAACAGCTTCCAGCTACGTCCTCATCTTTCTCTGATTGAACCTGCTTTTTCTCAAGCACAATTATTAGCATAGACAACACAGGACTTCTTATTCAATTTTATATGTTTCTGCTTTAATTGCCAGCACTGTAATGGTATTCTTCAAAGCAATGTTTCTTCATTCTGTTCTCGTCTGTGACTTCTCATTTTTGTGCTCAGACTCCAGTGTGCTAGCTACTCCAGAAGGCAAGGCATTGTGAGTTAGCAGAGAATGTGTCATAGCAACAATATTTAAAAATGGTTTTCATGTGGACAGCACTTCAGTTATGTGATGGGATAAGCAAGTTTCAAAGTTGCTAGCTTGATAACCTGCTCACAGGAGAGAACATAGTTTGTATGAGAAATGCACTCCAGGTTCCAGGACACAGCTCGTTTGAGCCTGGGGCCTGGCTGTATGAGGGATGGACCTAGGCAGGCTCATCCATGTCTTCATCTTTTGTTGTTTCCAAGTGGCAACCAGAAATGAAGACAGCAGGACCAGGTTCCACATCTGGGGACTGGGACACAGCCAGGCTGAAGATGAGCTCCAAGCCCAGTCTATAATAAATAACTTTTATGTGCCTGATAAAGAGAATTATGACTTTTTCCACCATCTTTTCATTCTACGAAAATCAATTTTTAGACTGTTCAAGTGTCTTTAATAGAAAGTATTAGTTAATTCTCAACCCTGTGCAAATGTTTGCAAATGAGCATTTTCTCAATTTAACATACATATTTCCAAAAGTATCCAGGCATTTTATACTCAGACTAGTGACCTGGTGTATGAATTCATGCACATTGAAAAGAAATTAATTAGAAGGTGGCTGGCAGGGCAGGACTGAGTGACATGGGCCAGACTTGCCCTGAAGCCAATCTACTGCAGTCCCTCCCTGACATCTGTGGAGTGAGCGGGGATGGGAGGGGCTTGGGGGGGTGTCCCTCTGGCAGATGGGGTCCCTTGGCCTGGCCTGTGGGGATCAGGCCAAAACAAGCTCTCCGACATCCCCTGAGGGGACCCAGCGTGCGAGAGGGCACTCTGCAAAGTTGCTGTAGAACAGGGTGTGGAACACAAATGCAAGTGTGCAGTAAACCAGATCTGGGGCCCACAATGCCCAGCAACAACATAACCCATGGCTGAAGGGAATCGCACAGCCCAGCGAGGAATTGGGCTCCCTCCTCTTTGGTTTCAGGGTGCCTCACCCGAGAACCACTGCTGCCAAGTCATTGTACCTTGGGAGCGGCTGCGTTGAGCGTCTTCCCCCTGATAGTCAGTGCATGTCATAGTGATCAGTCAGATGGGTGGAGGGACACTTAGCATATTAGCCTTTCATATATATAGGTTGCAATCAGTTACTTATAAGTAACTTTCAGTATGAAATAGAATAGAGTTGAGCTCATGATAATTCTAAAGAAGGCTACTATAATTATTGTTGCATCCAAGACACATTTTTCCCCAAGAGATTTTACTGTCCTCAGCCTTTCCACGATTCAACAAATGAAAAATGAAGCAGCTATCTGGTTGAAAAATAGGAAGGTTTTAAATCTTTCTTACATGACCATCATTAGTAGAACCATTTATGCTTCAAAGTTCCATTCTTTGTGATTAATTCTTTCACCAACTCTGATCATGTAAAGTGAGACAGTTAAAGTCCCCTTTTTTCAGACACCGAAACATATTCCTTGAATTTATGGATAATTAAAACATAGGCATTAGCATAGCTTTGAGTCCCAAATCTGAGACAGACGTCACTGATGCATGTTCTCAGCCCACCCTCTGGCCTCGGACCTGAAGTTCCCTCCGGGAACAAATATCAGCTCACCCTCTGCAACAGTGTCCTTTCCATTATTACAGACATCAAGGAAAAGATGGGTGCAGGCTGTTTTATTACGGCCGTGAGTGACAGTGAGACAGAGCCTTCCAGGGCGCTCCGATAAAACGGGCGATTCAGAGATGCTGCACCTCCCACTTGAAAAGAAGATCTAAATTTATTACATTTAATGTTGAAGATAAATCACCAAACTCGACTATGTTATAAAAATGAGCTAAAATGCTGCTTAACACACATTATTAAAGACTCTTAAGTGTGGAGCCAATTCTAATTGGTAAAAGTTCACAGATGAGCACATCTTGCAAGGGCTCATGTTTAAGGACAATTTCTCCCAGTAAGAAGGGCTTCATTTCAGGGTGAGGGATAATCTAGGGGACACATCTCTTTACGAAAGCGTCACCTTCAAGTTCACAGGAGAATCTCAGTGGAATCCACAATTTACATCTTATTCCCGACTTATTTTACCATGAGACCAAATCAAGGTTAAAAATAATTAAGAATACAATTGGTAAACGGTCTAAGTTTTATATTGAGTAAAACTTCTGCTACATGAGGCAACGTGTGTCAAGAGCCAATCAGCCATTATTAGTCTAAAAACACACATGGAAACCAAAACCCCAAAGAACAGGGCAGAAAATTATCTGTGCTGTTGTCATCATCTTGATGAAAGGATGTAAACATGAGTAATTTGAAATTAATCTGTGGAAGAATCTACTGTCATTTCAATTAAAGGAAAAGGAATCATTCCTTAGCTGTCCCCCCTCCCCCTCCACACACACACCTGTGGCAAAGGCACGATCTAAACCGGGGAAGTTTGGCCTCCACGAGGGGATAGGCTCAGTAAACCAATTTTCCGCCATAAAATGTGATCTGCGAAATTGGTTTGAAGTGGTGCTGGCAAGGTACCACCTCTGCTGGGGAGTGAAGACAAAACTGTTGTCCATTCACACAAAGTCCACAACAGCTTGGCAGCCTCTGGTGTGTGCTGTTTCTAACCATGGCTGCCTTCCCTATGGCACCAGGACATCCATTTAAGGACTCTGGCCCTTCCACTTGTTTCTAGAATTCTCCTACTGCTCATGGAAGGTACTTGGGTTACCAGGGAGACTTGCTCTCAGGGGAGGGGACAAGAGGTACCAGGAAAAACTATGGGCCACCAGCTTTTTTACATGGGTCACTTCCCATGGGTCTGCCTCCCCATCCCCCTGCCACATCCCCCTACCCCCAATGTTGTTTCTGAACAACTGGATATAAGAATAACAACCTCCATTTCTGCTTTGAAAACCGAATTTAAGACCTGCAAAAATAAATGATTAGAATGGTAGGAAGAGAATATATTTTCTTGTAGCTTCAAAAATCTCAGTGTTTTGTGGAAATACTTACAGTTTTACATGTTATTTAGTTGATCATGTTACTTACAGCAGATAAACCTTATTATAACATAGCTTATTATAATCAATTTGAAAAAGAAAACCACAAACACCAAGTGGGGCAAATGTAGGCTTACAGTTGTGAGTGTGTGAAACACAGAGTTTATTCTTATATTATTTATTAATTATTATATCCATTTCCATATGAAGAATTGTAAACCTACATTTGCTGCACCATGTACTGGTATTTACCAAGTACCTACGATCTAGCTGCTACTAGAGAGGATATAGCAAAATTCAAGACACAGTTCTTACCTTCAAAAAGCTAATACTTCCTACTTGGGCAGATGAGCTAAAAACACTCCCCAAATAATAATTTCAGAGTCTTTGTCAATGCAAGAATCCATGCAAAATGATACAGATTTGGACTTACTACCAAGTTAAATCACTTAATTATTATATAACAATACAATCTGGGCATTAACATGGCCCCCTTGAAAGGTGGACTCCGAGCCACTCCATTTGACACCACCATGTCATACTGTTTTTCTTATGATTCTGCTTTTATCATCCATTCCTGGGATTCTGGTTTATATTATTCAGTCTGTCTTACAGGGGTATACGCCTTATGTTTTATAGTAGACATATCTTCATCTGGTGATGTCCTTTGCCAATAACTGAACTACAGCTTTCTTTACAGGTGCCGGGGTGAATAAAGGATTGTAGATGTGCCTGTCCCAAATTTTTGGATGTCACAAACTCATGCAAGAGAATGGTCTTGCTTTTGGGGGATCTTGCTCTTTGAATGCACACGTTTATCAGACAAGGAAGACAAGTCGATAGGAAAGTTGAAACTCTTGCTTTGAATGACACGATACTAATGAAACTCTAAAGAGTGAGCACGTGGTCATTGAGGGAGAACAATCCAGTGAGACGGCCCCTGAATTTGCACCACAAAAGCTGAAAGGTTAGATATCTGCCTGCAGCCTGACTGCTTCCTATCAGAATTATTCTAATCAATGTTTAGGAATAAATGTCAAAGAAGACATAAAATAATCATCTTTTTTTTTAAAAGCAATGGGTGGCTCTGAACCAACCCACAAGATAGGTCTGATACTCAGGAAGTTACCTGGGTATCTGCAAAACCAACTACATTAAAGCATTTGCCCAGCATAGAGAAATCTGAGCACTCGGAGATGCTGCTAACATAGTAAAGATCTTAGTAAAAGAAATATTAATTTCCACTGTGTTTGTGGTCTCAGGGGAAACCTTCACAAACATTACCTTTAAGCTTTCCTCATCAAATATTCAAATATATGTTACCTGCTTTGCTTATTCTCCCTCATACTTTTTTCTTTTTCTTTCTCCCCCCCCCTTTTTTTTTGCAATTTGGCCCCAATGGGATTAAAATGTAAAATTCATGTACGTTTGCTTTGTTCTTAAAAAATTTACTTATCACCCACACTAGGTTAAATCCTCTGACTTAGTACCTACTCATGTTGTTTTCCTATTTCCTTGCCCCATCTCAAGCCTAAAAGTCAGAAAAACATTTTCTTCAAACATTCATTTTTCTTGGCTTTGACTGACACTTGCAAATAGGCCACTCAAAGATGTATCCTGATGTAGAGCATGCCTTGCTCTCGCTAGAGCCCGAGCACAGTTAAAGAGACAGCCCGTGGCTTTCCCTTCCCCATAATATGGGCCACTGACAAAAGACAGATGTGCCTTTCTTTTTGGACAGATGAAGCCACAGCTCTATTTTTAAGTCTGTAAATGTTAACTCTGGTATGCCATCTCTGCGTTTTACTCCTCAGTGGCTTCTGTCCACTTACAGCTCCTACGGGTCCCAATATTTCCCTAGCTTCTAGCTCCCTCTCCTTTTCCACACAGAAAACAATAAGATATTATCACATGCATCTTAGCTCAGGAATTCCCATTTTTAAACTCATCAATGTAACTGTGACTGGAAAAGCTTTGTGCCCTATTCAAGTCTCAGGCAACATGGTAAACTGATGTGACATGGCCTCAAGTGAGAGCATTAAACCAATGAGTCTGTATTGACTCCAGTCTATACTGGAAAGTGGGGTCTTCACTATCCAGAATGACTAGTGTGTCTTTCTGAGAAGAATAGATGACTGTTGCTATAGGTGTTTTTGGAATGATTCTGGAGGAGCAATTATCTACTGGAATGAGACATGTGACTAACAACGACAAGACTCACATGGAACCTTGGGGTAGTTCATGGCCATCCACCAGGAAGCCTGTTTCTGGAACTATAACACAACTGGCAACACAATGACACCTTGCCTTGCAAAAAACATTGAGTGACATGTTTAGTCCTGTTTGTTGTCTGCTGTTGCTAAGTTATCTTCAGGCAACCCACGAACTCTCCACCCTTTTAATTTGATGCTTTTCACATTTCTGAAGAATGTAGTTCTCATCATGCAGTTGCCACAAAGGTTACTGGTTTAGTAAACTTTGATGTCAATTTTCTTTCTAAAAATGACTTTTGTGCACATAGTATAACATCGCAACTGTGGTTTCTGAAATTCTGAAATAACTGTTTTATCTTTAAGGACATTTTTGCTATTCTGTGGTGAAGTTGTCAACACCTTCTAATATATGAGAATGTCTCCTTTCTCCCCCAATATATAATTTCTTCCATATTTACAGTTACTTACATCATCTAAGCCAATTTGTTGGCACATTTCACCCCATACTATAGAGAGAAACCACGGTATAGATTTTAAGTGCTGACAGAGAAAGAACTGTTAATTTGCCAAGTCTGCAACCTGTGCAATTTCTACTTCTTACATAGAGTATAAATTTCCTGATAGTCATATTGATGTTTTATTAACTGTCGACGTGCTGGGTGAAAAAAGAAGGTGGCTTTCCCAGAGATGATTTTTTCTTACTTGATAATTTCCCATCACCTGAATACTGGTAACAGTGAGCAATATATAGTCTCAGTTTGGAGACATCTGTATCTTTGAAATCCCCTCCTCTGTAGACAAACTAAGGAAAAGAAAATACTGTTTAGGGATTGAATTTGTACCTTAGGAACTAGGCAGCTTCATAAACCTGCTTTCTCTTGGTGTAAACTTCTCAGCTCTCATTAGGTGATTCACATCGGTGACTCTGGTTCTCTATGTGCTCTCCCAACATGCTTCTCAGGCCCTTCCATCAAACCTTGCATCCCCTCCTTCATCACCTACCAAAGAGAAGGGCACCTACATCCACCCAGTTCTGGACTCCAGACTTATTCATATTACCTTTCCCCTCACAGACCACACATCTAACCAGCCATCCAGACAGGCCGAGGCGAATCTTCTCAACAGTACACGCCTTTCTTCCCTTCCTGGTGTCCCCACTGTTACAGCCTCAGGTCAGGCCTCACTCTGTTCCACAGGAATTACAGCTACAGCTTCCCATTGTCTTTCCTGATTCTAGCCTCGTCCTTACAATTTATTCTCCATAAAATTATCAGGGGGCTTTTTCCAGAATGCCAACCTGATCAAACCATCCCCTGGTTTTAAACGCCTCCGGTGGCTGACGGCTATTGAGTAGTCAAACTTCTTGGCATGCTACATCAGGTGCTGCACAACTACATGTCTTGCCTCTTCCTCACCTCAGATTCAACGTGTGCATATAAAATGTTTAGCACTTGATATTCTGCATTGCAGTATCTATTGATTTGTCTCTCTTTCACTCCTTACCCAAGCCACCAGCCTAGACTGTAAAGCTGTAGAGACAAAGGCAGTGTTTCAGTAAGGGATATTTTCTCAACGCCTAGCTCAGTGACAACTACACAGGATTGTCCAACTAAAAGTTTACTGAATGGATGAATGAATCAATCAACAAAGTGTCAACTCTCGCTACCATCATGATCTTATCCAACGATAGAACACTAGATTAAATGTCCCTCACAATCCAACTTCTCAAGTTTCCTACGCTCCTCTCAGCTGTCACACCAACACAAGTCACAGGTTTACTTCCTTCTATCAGATGCCAGCCTGTCTCCATCTTTTCTGGGCTTAGCTTCAGCCAGATTCCCTCCCACTTTCCTCCCACACATAAAGCACACTAAGTCAAACTCTCATCTTCTTCAAGACTTAATGTGCCTCCCTAAATGACTAATTTACTACTAGAGAGACACTTAGGCACTGGGGAGAATCTGGCTCATTATTTAATAGCCAATAAGGCCAGCTGTTTCATTTCAAGAAATTAATGGTCTTTAAAACCTTTCCATATTGTACCAACTGTGCTTCTCAACAAAGAGCCAAGTGACTTTTATTAGTAGGGTTGATAAAAGCCAAACCCTGTTAGTCTATGCTAGCCTTCTTCTTAATACCAAGAGAGTCTTCGGGGACATCTGGTTATTTCGCTTTACTCTCCCTGTTGATTCTTTGAAATATTTTCTCTGCTGAATTTTCTTTGGTCGGTCCCTTGGAGACTGCAAAAGGTGGTCTGACAGCTGTACTCCAGGGCCTGATGGCTTGACCCCTCCGCCTTCTTGACATCTTAAGGAATGCCTTTCAGCATTTAGCCTAATTTGGCTGAGACAGTGAGCAGTTTGTTAGTTCCAGGTTAGCTCATTCCATCTTTAGCCACTTGAAATTACTCTTATGTAAAAAAACACAACATTCACATTCAGAGGATGTTTTATGAAACCATCTTTCTCTTATTAATATTCTGTCATTAGGCAAAAAGGTCAAGAAAAGGCTAGATGAAGCCACAAATCCATATTATGAGACAAAGAGATAGCAGCCCTTAAATTTTTAGCCCTTGATCAGTACTTGAGGACATTTAGCTTTTCAGAACAAGACTGAGTAAAATACATTTGCCATCTACCAGCAGCTAATGTCTTTATTCTTTTAAAATATCAACTGTTGTCAGTGGCACGTGAAGAGCTATAGTACCATACCCTACATACATAAAATGGATTATTTATCTAAGTTATATATGGCAAGGGTAGCTATGGCTTAATGCTAATATTGTACTTTCTTTGTGTTTCCTGTGGTTTTATGCTGCTATAATTTAAAGTGGGATTGAGGTAGTACTTTTTGTTCCAAAAAAGGTTGCTGTCACCCTGACTGGTTTGGCTCAGTGGAGAAAGCATTGGCCTGTGGACTGAAAGGTCTCGGGTTCGATTCCAGTCAAGGACATGTTCCTTGGTTGTGGGCATATCCCCAGGGGGAGGTGTGCAGGAGGCAGCTGATCGATGCTTCTCTCTCATCAATGTTTCTAACTCTCTATCCTTCTACCTTCCTCTCTGTAAAAAATCAATAAAATATATCTATATATTTTTTAAAAATGTTGTTGTCTACTCATTCTCCTGAGAGTTTCCCTTCCCTCTTTACTTTCTAGGGGTGGGAACAAAATGTTAGTTTCAAATGCAGGGAGGGCAGCCTTGGTGATCACACGTGAGTGGCCTCTGACACTCAAGTAGGCCAGCACTGGTGGATGTGATGAGGGGTGTGGAGTGAGGGCACAGAGGCAGGAGTTTGCTTTCTGGGATTGATATGCTGAGAAGGTTTTGTTCTCTCTAGAAGCAGGCAGGGAGGCAGGATGTGGAACAGAAGGACAAACGCACACTAAGATGTGTGGGACCGAGAGGTAAAAGGCCACAACGAGGCTTCCTGCTAAAATGCTCACATCCACTGTGATGTTGAAGGTACGTCAGCACAGTAAGTTAGTGTTTGGGTATTTTCTCATAAATTTTATAAATGAAACCTTCTCTGTGAATTATCATCTTACTGGAAAAAAAAATAACACACATAAACACCCAACACTTGCTAGCCACATAGGAATCATAATATGAGGATTTTTATAAATGACCCCTTTCAGCATTTACAGTTAATCCTAATTCCGTAAATCTTACTGAGCCACAAAACTCTCTCACTCACACCTTCCTTCAGAAATGTGTACAAATTAGCATTCATAAAAAAACTTGACATATAATCATGGGGGTGTCGAGGGTCCCCTGAAGCCAATCCGAGAGGACAGTGTAGATCTGCCAGATGAAGATCCGGTTTTAAGACCTCTCCCCCTCTCCCAGTTTGTCTGGGAACTGGGCACATACACGAGTCAAAAGGACACACAGACTATCTCAAGATAAGTCTCCTTCCAGAAAAACAACATCTCTTGTCACAGAAATTAAAAGAGCAACTTCCAGCAACACACACTCCTTGAGGAGCACACCTAGGGCACAGGATTAGGAGACTCAGAGCATATGTGTCCATTCAACAGCTGTCCGTGCTCATGCTGCAGAGGGTCACAGCCAGCAGAGGTTCAAGGAGAGGAGCTCCTGTTTGCAAGAGGAAGTGCCGCCTAAGGAAAGAAGCACATCGGGGTGGTCCTGGTCCTGGTTACCCCAGGACCCTGAAGACCTGGTGTCGGGTCAGATTCCGAGGGTCCATGTCAGATGCCTCAGGATGCTCCTGAGTCCTGCCACAGGGCTCGTGCCCATGAGAGCAGGGCAGACATGGACTCTGGCACTGTGAGAGGATAGGCTGCGTGGATATCTTCCACAATGCGTGCACAAAGCCATCTGACACGCGCGCCTAGACCGCCATGCATTTTTTATGATTACAACAATACCACCGAGGCTATTGCCTGAAACTAGGTGATGAAAGTACATTGCTGCTTAGGATGACATGTGTGTTCAAAGATTTCCCACAGTAGAATAAATGAAAAATAAATAAAATAATAAATAACTGGAAGAAAATCTGGGCAAATACCTGGCCTCATGATGGGAGACAATGTTTTGTATATAAAAGCAGATGAATAAGCCACAAGGCAAAAGATCAAAGATTCAACTTATAAAAATGACAATTCCTATCAACTATAAATTTAAAGTTAAGATAATATTAACGTATGACAACATGTTAATGTCCTTAATACTATCTGACGAGATCTAGTAAGTCAAGAAGTAAAAGATGAATACAAATGATAAATTACAACAGACTGAAAAAATGCAAATTCCAATAAATGCATGAGAAAAGTTCAAACTTACTAAGAGTAAAGAAATTACAAATTAAAACAGTTTGTGGTCACCCTGGCTGGTTTTGCTCAGTGGTTAGAGTGTTGGCCAATGGACTGAAGGGTCTCGGGTTCAATTTCCAGTCAAGGGCATGTACCTCGGTTGCAAGTTCCATCACAGTCCCTGGTCTTGGCACCAGCAAGAGGCAACCAATAGAAGTGCCTCTCTCATGCCAGTGTTTCTCTTTGTCGCACCACCCCGCCCCACCACTTCCTCTCTTCCACTCTCTCTAAAAATCAATGGAAAAAATATCCTCATTTCTCAGGTGAGAATTGAAAAAAAACACAGTTTGTGGTCATAATTGTTATTTTTAACCGATTAAATTGATAATGCTGGTGAAGGTGCAAGTTGGTACAGCTTTTATAGAGGTTGGTCAGGCAATCAATATATATCAAGAACTTTAAATCCTGTTGCCTGCATGTCTTATGAAAAGTAGTTTTTGTTTTCAGGAAGATGAGCTTAAGCATCTTTATTGAACTGGATGTAACCGATCCAGTCTTAAAGGCTTCCTACATTCAACATTGGTATCTTAGCATGAAGTCTAACGCTAAGGTGAGATTATAGGGACCACAGGGGTGGCATGGCCAGGGCTATAGGACTACCCCTGCATTTGGGAAAATTTCTGTTATTCTTAATTTGAGCACAGTCGTCATGTTGAAATCCACGCAGAACCTAAACCAGTATGTGTTTACAGCACGATCCTAAGTCATGTCACCACCGTCATTCATTGCATGCAGGAGGTAGGCACCTTAGTGCCAGGTTTCATTTGCTGAGGCTTTCCACAATCCCAGGGGTACTCCCAGAGGTGCTCCGGTACTTCAGTGACATTCTGAGCATGGCCTCAGCAGAAAATGAACTTGTCAAAGACTTTACAGCATGCTGGTGGACTGTACATTTGAGTGAAACAAATAGAAACCAGAATTCCATCCTTCTGGGGTGATGTTCTTGGGCTGCTCTGTCCATGCTATGGTTGTTCATTGAGTACCACATATGACAACCAGTCACAGAACTCCTCCAAAAATAAAATGCACGCATCAAGACTGCCTGGGGCTACTGAATAATTACTTCATTTTTTCTCATCAAAAGCAACCAGGACTGATTCACCTGCCCCATGAGACTTCACACTCACTAGTGAAGCCTTGCTGCTGTGCCTCACCCACATCTCACCATCACTTCTGGTCTATTAGAGGACTTCCTCCAAGTATCTGTGCTCAGCCATGGCTGAGGCTGCCTCTCACCAGTGCACTAGGTGGGCAGAACTTGGCTCCCTTAGGACTACTATTAGCCAATGAGGAATAGGACTTGGAAGACACACAACGCAATATCCTTGCCCCTTGAGGGGCAGGGTGTGAGTCCACCCACACCATGTCCAGAGGGCCCCAGCAGAACTGATCCCATTGCCTGCAGCAGTGACCTGCTTACCAATGTGCTCCATGCTGGCATTCTTGCCTTCCTCCCCTCACTCCCCGTGCAATGCTTCCTGGGAACTCTTTGCAAATAAAATCACTAGCTCCAAAGTCTTTATCTCAGGGTCAAACCTAGCCCAAGACTCCAGAATAAGGACATTTTTTTCTTTTAATTTTGAATTTGTACTAGAAGATCATGAGAGCTTCCCCTCTTCCTTGTTTTTTGTTGTCATTGTTATTGCCACAACAATATGAGGAACTCAATATATCCATTACCCAGGTACACCAAATCCTTATGTTTTGCCCCATTTACTTTATCACTAATTCTCTTCACTCCCATTTCTTCCCTTCCTCACCCCCTCCTTCTCTCCACATGCAACATGAACACACATACACATATTGGTATACATCCATATTATTATTGCCTGAACCATTTGAGAATACTTTGGAGACGTATGCCTCTTTACCCCTAAACATTTCAGTGCCTATTTCTGAAGAACAAGGATATTCTGTTTTATAAGCACAACAGAGTTCCTCAAATGACTTCTTCTCACCCTCAGGCTTATGCTTCATGAGGTCAGAGCTGTGCTTAGTCACAGACTGCCAGATGGCATGAAGTCACCAATTCTTCCTATATGAGAAAATGTTATTTCCAGAACAAATTTACACAGACAGTGATAGATAAGACTTTGCTGTCCACATAAGCAGTGAAGACATGTCACAAGCACAGACTGGCAGCCAGGCCTGTGCCATTTGCCCTGATCACCTGCCTCTTTCTGTACTTTTGGAGTACGAGACTCCACATTTCTGGGGCTCCTTCTGGAAGTCTGAAGGGCACCTCAAATCTAACACCTCTCAACCCATACTCATGAGCCTCTCTCTGAACCTAGTCCTCAGCCAGCATTGCCTTCCTTGGGGAACGGTACCACCACCCAGCTGTTGTGTGTGCATTCATTCTTGACACCTGGCTTTCCTTATCCCCTGCACCTCCACATGCAACCTGTCATCATGGTCTGTCAGTTCTCTCCACCATCTCTTTCCATATCTACTCCCATCACCTCCACCCTTGTACACCCTACCAGCATCTCTCACCGGAGGACAGCCATGATCTCTGAACTGGTTGGCACCCACTCCGGCCTCCCTCTACTCTATTCTCCAGCCTACAGCTAGAAAAAAATAACTGAAACACAAATCTGACCATGACATTATTCTGCTTAAAAGCCATATGGTTTCTAGTTAGTGTTGGAATATACATAAACATCCTTCACTTAACCACCCATGACCTGCCTCCCACCTACCTCTCCTGCTCTATCCTCTCGGTCTCTGTCTCAGCCACACGGCCTTCTCTCAGTCTCCCTGTTCACCAGGCTCTCTCCACCACAGGGCCTGTGCATGTGTTCTCTCTGTTTGGAATATTAATTATTTCTTCTTTCTAACCTCCTTTAGACCATAGCTCAGGTCTCACTCCCTGCCTTGATTTAGTTCAATTTTCCGTATTTTCTTGAATGACTTATCTCTCCTTTTTCATAACGGGCAGACTTGCTATTTTATGTTTACTTTGTGACTGTACAATGACTACACCTTCCACTACATATAAGACCCACAGTAGAGAGCTTTGCCTTGTGGGCTTATTATTGTATCCTCAAGGCCTACAGAGTATGTTGAACTTGGTAGGCAGTCGGTGAAGAGTTGCTGAATGAGGAAAGAAGAAAAGGTATGCAGTTTTTCTAGCTCATCTGTTCAGTCTAAGAAAGTTGCACAATTTACTCAGAACCATTCAGGACTGACCTGAATTAAAAAAAAAAAAAGATATGAAAGAACTTACCAGAAAAAGGACAAAATGAAGAATTCAAGCTACTGATAAGGTGATAACATACGTGACCTGTCTATATGTATCATGGGCACATTACACATTAATGAATCCGGAAGTTACTCACATAAAACATCATCTAGAATAAGGTGACCAGATTTTAACATTGGTAAAGCGGGACACCATTGACCGCTTGGCCACCAAAAACCATATATTCCCTCCCCGTTCTCCCGCCATTCCCTAGCTTGTCGTGCATTCTTTCCAAAAATCAGGACTTTTTTAAAACGCTGCGGGACGTCTGGTCACCTTAGTCTAGAAGCTCTATCTTGTACAGGGACCTGATTTTGATGCTGGAAAAAACTGTAAAAAGGTATTGCACAGTGTAGGACATTCTGTATAAATTGTCAAAGGCACCAACAGAGCAGTAGAAAGTGACCAAGCACAAATTCTAATCCTGTTTTTATAGGATTGTTTCCAGCAGGAAAAGTTCATTGTGGCGAGTTCCTTCTCAAAATAGCCCCGTGTGCTTATTTTCCATCTTAAGCCTCTGCTGCAACAATTAAGCTCTTTCTAGTACCCTGCACAAACCAGGCTGTCAGACACTATCATTTTTGAAAATGGGTCTGCATTTGCCTTGGCTACACGCAAGCAATTAGTGGGCAGAAACCTTATCTGAGCAGTCAACGCCCTGTCTTCACTTTCAAGCAATGGCCAAGTTCAAAGGCTGCTAATGATGCCCCAGAGCGTATTGCTGGTGGAGAGTGGCCAAAGAGAATTGCCAGGTTCCCACCTGTGTAACATGCCATTCCATGTCCAGCCATGAGGGTCAGTCTTGCTAATTGTGGAGTGGCACAACCCTCTGTTGGGACAAACCCCAACCACTTCTATCCAGGCTTAATTGAAGACTTGGAATATAAGCAGGAACACATTCTGGATGCGGTTCTATTTGTACCACCCCTTCCCACATTTGTACCACAAATGTTTGCCTTTGCGAGAAATAATGGAGCCGGACCAAGGTGTTCCCTGGCACAATGACGGAGGTCGTGGGGCCTGTGTCACATGAAATCCAGGGCACAGATGGGCTCATGTGGCACCTCCATGGTCACTGACTGCCAAAGCTCTCTTCTCTGGACTTGAAGCAACCGAGTCTATAAAAGCCATCCCTCCACAGTTTTCTGGCACGCACATCCCAGCCACGTCCCCCGAGGATCTGCCAAGACTATATGTGAACGGAGCAACAATACTTTCCTGGCTACAAAAACTGCTGAAGTGGAACCGACGGCTATGTATTTTTTTAAACACTAGCATAACAAAGAGGCAGTCTTTAAAAAAGGGCACTGTTTAAAAGATATTTCGGCTGGAAAGAAGTGGGTGTTTACTGGTACATGTGTTCAGGGGAGCTCCGTGGTTCTTAATAATTTTGAATGCCTGTTATGGGGTTTTTGCATTTTAATGTCCTGCAGTTACATATTGCAGAGATGTGTGTGTGTGTGTGTGTGTATGTGTGTACGTGTGTATGCATGCATGCGGGGGGTGGAGCATGGACACAGCGAGAACTGCTGTAGTACAGCATGGTCACTGAGTACTTCTACCTGATTACAGCCAACCTAGCATAAGACAACCTGATTATTGGAGATTCTGGAGGTTTCCGGGTTGGGAAGAGCTGGACTGAATTCAAAGTGCCTTTTATTACTCTGTGTGTGGTCTTGGCCATACCACTTTGCATCTCTTAGCCTCAGTTTCTTCATCCATAATATAGGGAGAATTATACCCCAGGATTGTTACTAGAAATGAGGTGACATGTTTAAAGGACCCACCGGAGTTCTTGGATCCTAATTAGATACCAAACAAGTGTTAGTGGCTACCTGCATGCCCCACTGCAAGTGTTCCTGTGGAAGGACAGTGTGGAGTGCAGCCTGGGGACTGGGGACCTGGGCCATGTACTCGGGGGTGTGACGGTTATGCCAGCAAAGCCCTAGGCAGAGCCATGTACATCCTCTTAGTAGTAAGGAAAATGTGGCCATCTTGTTTTTACTTAAAGAAAGCATCTCATAGTGATATAAGAATAAAATACTTTTGAAGCATTTTTCTTTTCCTCCATAAATTGCCTAATGTTCTCCTCACTGTATTTTATTACTTTTTCACCACCTCTAGGTTGGAACATTTTTCATGTTCTTTGAGCTCTAAAAGACAATGAACAGGGATGTGTTTTGAACGTAGTCTAAGCCAGGCGTCCTCAAACTACGGCCCGCGGGCCACATGCGGCCCGCCGAGGACATGTATCCGGCCCGCCGGGTGTTTTTGCCGCCTTGTTTTTTTACTTCAAAATAAGATCTGTGCAGTGTGCATAGGAATTTGTTCACAGTTGTTTTGTTTTTTTTTTAAACTATAGTCCGGTCCTCCACCGGTCTGAGGGACAGTGAACTGGCCCCCTGTTTAAAAAGTTTGAGGACCCCTGGCACTGGAAGCTATCTTTCTTCCCATGAACTCATGCTACTTGAGAAAAAGCTGATGTATTCCAAACTCTCCCTAAACTGTCTGTATTCGTGGCACCACCCAGTGAAATAAAACTCATAGAGAACTAAGTTGGAATTCTTGTTTGGATGCCACTTTGAGGATGAATATTTTTCTTTTGTGGAATGACAGCCATCATAATGACTGCTACACAGTTAGAGGGTGAGGATCAATGAGGCGACACACATAAAATACCTAGCCCATGGGAGGGACGCAGTGCATTTACAATACTACTCTTACTTCCGTTGCCCTAACTGTTTATAGCTTGATTTTTCTCTTCAAATATAATTGGACAGTTTAGGAGTAGACACGACACCTTTGAAACCATCTACATGCAGATTTGGGTTCATAAAAATGGAAACTCAACCCAGTGATTTTACTCCTAAATATTCCTGTTGAATAACATCATGTGTTCACACATTTGGAGATGCACTCGCTTTCCATCCAAGATGCCTGTCTGTTTTAGTGATGAAATGGCATTTTAAATAATCATACAACACCAGCCTCATAAACACATACACACCAGAGAGTATCATGAGCTAATGCAATCGGTTTATTCCGCGTCTGCCTGTAGTCGGTTGGCCTTAGGACAAACCTGGGGACAGCAAATCCAGGAACGTGAGTCACAGGACAGGCACAAAGGGCTGAGGAGATGGAGACAGAGGAGGCGCATGCAGTGAGAGGGGTGGACCATGCACACAGTGCAGCCCAGTCCACAGACTCACAGCAATGACCCTCGTGCACGAGCTTTTGGAGGCAGTGGGCAGGATGAGGACACACCAGGAAAACTTCCAGAACAGCCAGAGAGCATGAGAACTTAGGTGCCAAACAACCCTCAAACCTGAGCAGTCGCCTAGGCACAAAGCAGCCTTTTCTCTCGGCCGGCGAAGTGGGAAATAAACGTTAAAACTCCTGAAATGTGTGCAGGAGGGAAAGCATGGAAGTCAGCCTACCGAGTGTAACACGTTTCAAGTTCAAGGCATTTCAGATCTGGCGTTCTTAAAACAGCAGGCATACACTCTCCCTCGAAAAGAGTACTTAACAAGCAAACATGTAGTAGTTTAGAATTTTCTATGGCAAATGAGGGAAAAGTAAGAATGTATGGAATTTAACATACGTAGTCCATCAAAGTTCAGTTAAAATTATTTTGAGGACATCAGTCCTGTAATGGGTCTTAACATGTTTTAAATCACTAATATTCTAGCTAAACTTATAACGGAGGCCTTCGGTTGAATAATTAATATCAAATATTGTAACTGGCATCAAGGATATATTGCCTAGGAGGAAATGATGAAAAGTGTTATTAAAATGGACTTTTATCAGAGGAACTAAGTGACATAAAAACGATATGGCAGCAGCATTAACCCCCTGATCTCAGCTGTTTGGCATCTGAAGGCCCTGTTACACGCGAGGGCTTTTTGCATTTTTCAGGAAGTTTGAGTTGACAATGGAGACATCTTAATCTCACAAAGAATTCAATCACTGCTAATTCATCATCGTGTCCTCCGCATTAAGAGGGAGGTGGTGTCAGACAGGGCAGGGAAGCAGGGACGAGATTTCCAATAGGGGAGCCTGAGGAGCAAGGAGGAGAAGCTGGCTCTGGTGGGCAAAGAGTGTCACTGAACTTCAAGGGACATTAAACTCTGTCACATGCGGATGCGGGAGATGCAATCTAGACAAGCTCTTCAGCTGCCTTCACATTCCTGCAAAGTCAGAGCAGCAGCCGCAGCCCTGAGCTCTGAAAGGTGGCTTTTCACGGCAAGAAAGGGCAGTTCAGATAAAGTTGTGCCACCCGGAAGGTGTCAGAGAGACCGGCCACAATTCACTGTATCAGATGAAGGGTGACAGGCCCCTGTCTGGGACGTGGGGACAAGGACTACTTTTAGCTGCAATGACCTCAAATCCAGCCTTGACTGCAAGGAGCGGTATGCATGTTTGCATGAAGCACCTTACTTGTCACACTGGCCTGTGGCAGAGAGAAGCACTCAATTAGGCGGTGTGTGGGGACTCTGTCAGCTTCTCCAGGCCCAGATGGCCAACCCCCTGCCCACACCTGACACACACACAGACGCCCAGTGTGCTGACTGCTCACGTTCTCACTGAACTCATTTTATCACTGTCTAGGTTCGCTTCAGCCAGGACCAGGCCTGGGCACTGGTAGATATCTTTGCAGAACTCGAATGTCACTGCCACCTGCTTAGCTAGTGTCATAAAAACAATGCAAAGCTGGCCGTGGAAAATGCAATAGCCATGAGCCTAGAGGAGGCTAACTGGAGAAAAGAATGTGATAAATGAGAGAGGGAGAGTGTCTTGGAGCAGCGAGGCAATGATAACCAAGGACGCAGAGGGGGCGCAGACAAGATGCTTTCAAGGAGGAGGTGCTGTGCACGCTGCAAACTTCAGAGTCAGCTGCACACGTGGGTCTGGAGTCCCCCTGGGGCTGGGCAAGAGCATATGTAGGGAAGAAAGCTGAAACTGACGACATGAACCAACCGAAGTGTTACAGCAGAAGCATATTCTTACCGCTTGTTCCTCTGATCCGGACACCATCCCACCCAATAGCACAACACGGGAACACACTTAGAAAGCCGGTGTATTTTAGGTCCTTAGGTAGCAGGCGTAAGCTGTCTGCTCCTTCTAAAGTTGCTCTTTCTACCAGAACTCGGTTGTGGGATGCCGCTTCTCATGACACAGCCGAGTTAAAGCTGTGTCAGGAGTTGAAGTAACTTCGTGACACGGCTGAGAGCGACGCCAGGACTGGAAGCCACACAGCCTGGGCGGGCCTCCGTCTCACATCAGTCCCGGGAGAGAGTGTCTCTCACCCCGGGGGTGTCATGAAGGTTCCCACCAGAAAATTTATCGTCATTTTATTTCTTCCTGGTAGAGATTGTTCCTAATCTTAAAGAACCAGAGTACCAATTTGCAGATACTGCTTTCTCATCTCTCGGGAGTGTTCTAACAAAACGGGAGTCTCTTTTTGGTAGGCAAAGTATATTGCTTAATGTTCATCTAGCAATTACACATTAAACTGTTCATATTTCAAGGGGAGGACTCAAGGGAATGGGAAAGAATTGATTTTATGACAGCATTACAGAGACAGTGGGAAGGCATTACCTAACCTGTATATTAGTAATGTCTGTGTCACATACAAAGATGAATAAGACACAGCCCCTGTCCTCAAAAGCACTTACAGTTTAGCGAGAAAGACAGAGGAGGAGTCAGAAAGGAAGGGAGAGTGATAATCGCCGAGTCTGGATCTGACTCGAAGCTGGATAACCTTAGTCTCAGAGGTTAAATGTACAAACCTGCAGCCAGACTGCTTGGGTTCAAATCCCAGCTCTGCTGTTTCTAGCTGTTGAGCTTGGGCAATTTTACTGCCTCTCCCTATGCCTGTGTTCTTGCATATGAATTGGGGACAACGATAGGGTTGCTAATGAGTCATAGCGTTGCTATGAGCATAAGGTCAGTTGGTAGATATAAAGCATTTAGAACAGTATCCGGTATACAGTGAACGCACACTAAAGCTTTTATTGATCCTAAGGGAAAAATACGTTCTCGTGAAAAATCAATACTAATATTGAAAAACAGTGCCCTGAAATAGTCAAGAAGGCTTGGGAGGAATTCTTTTCTATAACTTACTTATATAAAGACAAATCTATCCTCATCGATACACCAATGCATTAAAAACCTACTGGTATTATGTCCATGGTCTTAGTGTAGGTTCTGGTGCTGGGTGTAAAAAATGGTGGGTACAAAACACAGTCCTTATTTCCAGGGGTTTATAATCCATTGGGGGTGGAAAGGGACAGTGAAGAATCATGATCTAATTCAGGGTATTTTCAGTGACACAGGAAAGGTGTCAACAGATATTATGGGAGTTAACATGAAGCAGAGATGAGGGAGGCTCAGCTTTAGCTTGGGGGCTTTGAAGTATCTTGGAAGGAAAGGGGGAGAGGCCAAGCAGACAGTTGTAACTGGGGTCACAAGAAGAATGAGACCGAAGGTTAGCCAGGTCCGTTTTGCAACGTCATGGTGATGAGAACTGAATCTGTAGGAATGGAGAAGGCTATTCAGAAAGAGTCTACATAAAGGAAAGGGCTGGAGGCAGGATCAGCGGAAGCGTCACTGGCAATCAGAAGCCTGGGGCAAGAGACAGAGTGTCTGCGGGTGGGAGGAAATAGAGCCGAGAGGCATAGGGCACTTTTTCTAAAGTACAAAACGTGGGAATGAAGGAGAAAGGGAGGTTGAGGGAGGGTATTGGTTTTCTCTCATGGACTAGAGTCAAGTTCATGGGGTGAGTCTGCCACCTGAGCTCTGCATGGCAATGAGGCATGAGAGCAGCATGGTCGGTGCTGCCCAGTCCTGAGCTGACAGGCGGATCTTAGCAGTTTCTCAGTACTTCCTCCACCAGTAAACAGAGTGCTGCTCCCACACTGTATGTGTCCTGAGAACTAACACATCCCGTTTTGCCCTCCTGGCTAACTCACAGTGGCTATGGTCTCTACACTGGGGACATTCTAAGCCTAAACTAAGTCTTGTTGGACAGGCCATGGCCTCTTGCCTAGACCTAAGTCAGCACCTGTATCCATTATAGGAACTTTCATCTAAAAGAAGTGCTGTCTCCTAGCATGTCCATAGCACAGCTGTTCAGATCGTCTCAGCTTGTCATGTCCTCTTGCCCCTGACCATCTGGACTACTGGTCCTTTCTCAGAGTTGGCTAATCCTTCTGCCTAAGTTATTCCTTGCACAGCTATTAGCTCTCTCCTTCTCCATGCTATGGGATTCTCAGGAAACTGTGTGGCTGAGCCTCTGCATGCACAGTAGTAGGCAGGGGAAGTAAAGCAATGGCCAAGGGGCTTGAAGATGTAGGCAAGAGGGGTAGTTGTTGGTACAGGGTCCCTTGGAAGCCATTGAGAATGAGCTCTGCTGTATGGGTTTGACTCGTTAAGGAAAGGAACACATATTCCCCAGAGATAAAATTAAAGAGAGCTAACAATATTAAAGCAAGTTCTTAAAATATGTCAGGCAGGCTCTTCACTGAGGGTTTTGCTTATATTATTGTACTTAGTACTCACACCAGCACTACACAGAGGCCCTAATGGCATCCCCAATTCACAGATGGAAAAACTGAGCCTGGAGCAGTTAG
Organism: Murina feae; assembly: GCA_004026665.1. NCBI lineage: Eukaryota > Metazoa > Chordata > Mammalia > Chiroptera > Vespertilionidae > Murina > Murina feae. The sequence goes on from PVJC01001536.1 coordinate 29,728, forward strand.
ATCATGAGCTAAGGTGAGAGTGATGGCTGGGGCTGTAATTATGGCCTGACTCCAAGTCCTGTCCTCATCGTCTCTGCTCAGGACCTGTGTGTTAATAAGGTGCAAAGAATCTGCAGTGCAGGAAGCAGCAGTGGAGAAGCTAATGTTGACTATCTCAAGGTCATAAAGAAAAGGAAGTGAGGTCATCTCTAGAGACTGGGCTTGGGGGCCTTGGCCATCTCCACAGGAGTTAATGGGAGTAGAAAAGTATTGGAACAGCCACTGTGGGACAGTCAGGGGAGTTGAAAGCGTGGCTAAAAGGCCCCGGCCGGCAGCAGGGGCCCAGCTGGGGCTGGGTAATGGGGATTTTGTAGTGAAGTCCATGAACACAGTTTTATGAGTTTCTCCGGCAACCTTTCGCCACCCACGCGCGTAGGACCACAGAAGAGATGTGGTGCTTTTTGGCTAACTCCTTAGGGCTCAGCGCTCGATGACAAGCCCAGAAGTGCAGTGTCACGTGCTGATGCGCTGAGCCATCTGCAGAGGAGGTATAATGGGGTCCCGTGGGGCCTGGGATGGGCCAGGTGGGAATGACGGAGGCTAGGGGTGGGAGAGTAGAGTTCCCAGCCGAGGGACTGGCTGGGAGGAAGCCTGTGCAATCAGAACAGGGCCAGGAGTCCAAGAGGGGCTGGGAGGCTGCCATGAAAAAGAAGCTGTTTGCAGAAATCCATACATTAATGCCCGCCTGTTACTGCAGCCTGGGAAGCAGCCCTTCCCTACTCCCCAAGGTGAGTAATAACTTGTGTCAGGCAAGGATAAGGGGATGCTTTCTTCATTCTGTTCACTCCCATAAAAAACTGGGGGTCGGACAGGATGGTAAAACATGGGCCCTGGCAAAAGCCCGCATTTGCTAACGAGGCTGTATTACAACCATGCTCTGCTTTCCAAAGCAACACCCCCAGGAGGAAAGAAATAAAGCCATTTTTCTTCTGAGGCAGAAGGCTTAACATTGCTTAACTATAACACTTAACATCGCTTAGCCCTTAGCCTCAGGCAACCTCGTAACTACTATGCGAGGAATTGTCTTTTTCCCGGGCTGGCTAGGGCTCTGGCTTAATTTTGTGAAGTGCCATTTAGCCTGGCAGTGGCTGCAAGGGCCTCCTTTAACATGACAGCTCCATGAAAGCACAGTGGGGTGCCCCTTCACCTGGGCTCCCCCTCCCCCCACGATGTCCACTGGGAAGCATTGTCTCTGTGTCAGTGGCTCCACATTTGACATCTAAATCAACATTACGAAGTTTATCTTCAAAGCACCCATGAACACCACCCACAAGCAACACAGGAACCAAACCCAGCAGTAGCACATTAAGTCCCCTACAAGGTTGGCCACTGACTTCTTATTGATAGAATCATTCCTACTTTTATTTAAAGATTTAACTCCATAAATATGTCAAAGCTTCCTGCTGCTGTGACAAAGCGGGGATTCGATGCTACAAGGAGGTACTCTCCAAACTCCGCCCACAAAAGGGAGAGCAGTGGGACTGTGGGACCCCATTAGTGGACAGTGACATCTCCAGGGCCTGGGAGACCAGGACACCAGTTGAAATGTCACGAGCACTCAGCGGAATTTCCACCTTCTCAGAAGCCTCTGCATTCTGCTGCTTGTTGGGTAAATAAGGAGTGCCCCCCCCCGCCCCCCCCCCCAAGATTAAAGTATCTTTCTTTTAGATATTGAGATGGAATCTTGAGTTTGAGCCCTCCTCCCATTTAGAAACCACTGAGAGAGATCTCATGCGTTTGTCTGAGGCTTATTCATTCTCCATCACGACAACCTGGTTGCCAGGTAGCTACAGAGGTCTGCTTGCTCGGGCAGCTAACGGCCCCACCCTGGTGCTTGTGTGCGAGTGGCCCATTGGCCCATTCGGGTTTCCGCTTACAATGCTTGCTTCCTGCCCAGGGATACTCTCAGGGCGGGCGGGATTTTATCAGTCCTACATTTGTGATGGCCCAGAGCCACACCCAGCATGAATGCATCGCCTTTGTCAGAAGACGCCCTCTGCAGTGTGCCACCCTGAAATAGACGTGTGTCGATTCAGCCAGGATGGAGTACTTCGGGGCTTATTAGTAACAATACATGGAAGTTGGAAATTCGGAGGACTTCATGTTCATCATGAGGAATCGAGGCATTGGTAGCGTCATGAAAAGTGATTTGCTGCTTCCTGCCCTAGACTGGAGTGTCCTGAGGATGGACTCACTGTGTCCCCAGTCTGCGTAGTGTCAGGGCTGATACCGAACAGAGGAGCAACAGGCAGGAGGGCAGTGAAAGAGTGAAATTTATAGAATTTTCAATGTTCTTTTGGTTTTTGATTTGTACCCCAAACTCCATTGCCCCGGTCGGAGTTCAGGTTGGCCAGGAAGATATTAAACTGCTTCCAGTTTTCCCTTTTTTTCTTCCCTCCCACAAGAACATGCTACTTTTCATCTGCCTTAACCACAATTTCCATACACTTCAACGCTGAAAGCCAGAAATTTTATATTTAAAACAACTTTTGGAGACGACTTCCATCTTTTTTTAAATGAAAACAAGATATGAGGCCAGGGAAAAGGAGGGAGAGGAAGGAAACCGAGGATGGGAAAAACTGTGAGAAAAAATATTAAAAAAAGCAAAGCAGGGAGTTTTCTAGTGGTGCAGAAGCTTCTAAAATCCTGTATTTGGGGTATCTTGCCTAATCCGTGTTAAAAATGGGATCTCTGCGTGACTTGAGATTTTATTACGTTTGACGATCAAAACACTATAAATAAGAGTGGGCGGTGCCTCATCTAATTTTCAGGAGGTTCTTTTTGTTATGAGTTGTTAGAATTTACACACTCAAGTCTAACCAACATGCAACAAAACGGCGGCCAGCTCCGCCTCGGCCCTCCTCCTGCGCTAAAGGAGCTGTCAGTGCCCTGGTTGTCCCTGACCTTTCCTGGCTCCCCTCGCCCAGCTCGCGCATTCTCACACTCAGTGCACTGAACTCCCAGGGCGGCTGCACTGTGATGCACCTTGGGAAAGGTTTCCTCTTTGTCATGTGCGCCGAGAGCAGACTAAAATTATTCTTCATCTCGCAGATAAGAGCGCCGACCTTTGAGAACTGTATCTCATTTTCAGGGGTGTCCAGTTACCGCATCGGGGGGATCACGTTAGGCCAGAGGCACGGGATGACTTTTCCCACGCAGTTCTTGCTGCCGTTCCCGCACCGCGCCCCTGCCTCTCACAGATATTTGCTTATCGCCTAAAGAACGCAGTCGGATTCTAACTCAAGCAAAGGACGCCTTCCCAGGTTCACATTTCTCACCTGCTTTTTAACACCCCCATGGAGCTCCGAGGTGAAGGTCGGCCTGCCCTTCCTCGTGAGTGCCTGCTAGCACAGGGAATTTACTGTCTTATTGTCTCTAAGCTTGGTGTAGGATGCTCAATACCACTTTTATAGCAATGGCTTAGGATTTCCATTCCGCATCCAATATTCTGGCTGACATGTTCCATTGCAATGATATACTATTTTCTTCCCCTAAAAAGTAACCCACAAGTGTTTCAATTATTAGCACAGTTGTGAAGATGGCACGGAGGCTGCAGCAAATGGCAGCAAGGCAAAATGACAACATATTCCCTATCTCAGAGCCAGACCTCTAGCTCGTGTAGACTGCAAGGAAGACTTTACTTGTGGGGGAGTGGGAGACAGGGACCCGGCGGGGAGGTACCTGGGTAAGGATGCGTACTGCCTCTCCATCCCCTCGAAGCGGAGGTTGTGCGTATTCCCATCTGGACCCTTTCCAGACACCTGTGGAGAGAGGAGTAATTAGAGATGAAGATCTGTTATACACCCCGGTTACTGACAATGCATCTCAAAATTATAATCAGTGCGCAAATGCTGCTGCCGCCTGCCAAAATCCACCCTGGGAGAGCAGCAGGGGCTCGGTGTCGCTGTGCGCACCGACGATCAAGCCACAAGCTCGGTATTTAACAACAAAGTCACTTCTTTCCAAAAAGCGTCACTGTCAAACTGACTCCTTCCGCCACCATGCCAGGGGTAACCTGTAGGCTGTGAGAACACTTTAAAAAGCAAAAAAGAAAACCAGGCTTTCATTTTTATGACAGTGTTAGATGTCCAAACAAATCGAGTAGTACAGAGTTCCCACACACCCCGTTTCCCTGTTACGAACATGCTGGATTAAAATACAATTGATGACTCAATATTGATACATTATCCTTAACTACAGCCCACAGCTTGTTCAGAGTTTAATCCCCTGTTCTGTTCCAGGACCCCATATTACATTTAATCACCGTGTCTCCTGAGGCTCTTATTGGCTGTGACAAGGGCTGTATTTTCCAAAGCACCTTGTCAATGACACCCTTCTTTACCAGCAGGTGTTGGTGACAGCCAGCTGTGTGCTCACTTAGTCCCTTCACTTATGAGCAACCAAAGAGAAGCGATGAACTGTTGTCTAGCTAGTGCTGGTCTTTACTATTTTTCCTCCTTTCCTGTGTATTCCTGTGTTCACCTCTCTCCAGGCTTCTTCTATCAGCCTCTGAAACTGTGGAGGGCAGTAACTGTCCCAGCAGTTTCTCAATAAAGTGTGTTAGTTCCATGAATCTAAAGACTTTCTATATAGTCCTTCTGTACCTACTCTACCAACTAAAAACAGGATGGACACTTACAGGGATTTCAAAGTACTTGTTTCTGTGGCCGGCGTGGCTCAGTTGTTTGGGGATCATCCTGTGCTCGGAAAGGCTGCCAGTTCGATTCCCGCACTATAGGCTCACTTTCACATTGATGTTCTCTCTCTCTTTCTCTCTAAAAATATTAATTAAAAAAAATCTTAAAGTACTTGTTAAGTGGCCAATTCCTGACTTGTTCATGTGGCTTTATGGTCACTCATGTGCTCGCCCTTGTGCTGGGTCGCCCTCACATAATGGGCATGAAAGGGGTAAATAGAAGACCTGGACTGTGACAGTATTTTGGGGGAAGGGAGCGTTTGCTATGAAACACTGGTAGTGGCAGTGTCCAGGTCAGTAGGAGAAATTTTTCTAGGTGGTACTGCACCTGGAAGCTATTGTCTTCCTATCCAATGTCCTACCTCTTATAAAACCAGCATCCCAGTGTGGGTAGTATAGAGGGGGTTTGTTGCAAAGCAAGTGTAGACACTCAGGTAGAGTAGGAAAGACTATTCCGGGTATTGATTTATTACAGGAGGCTCTTCAGAGTGGATCCTACAAAACCTCTTCATAGTTCACTAACACCTGGAACAGGAGAGGCTGGACTTATCTGAAAGGACACCCGCCCAGTGAGCTCCCTAGGTGGGATGGAGACTGCACATACCACATATAGACTCATAAGAACTGCAGAGAGAGGGCTTAACACAGACCTTTCTGACAAAGGCCAGAGGCCAGGATGGTGTCGGACTGACGGGAGATAAATACATGGCACAGATAAAGCAGCAAAGGATAGAAGTGTTGTTGCCAGCCACTCCCAACTGAGGTTGCTTTTGTTTTCAACTTCTTACTATTTTTTTATGTTGGAAGAATTAAGCATAAATACAAAAACTATGTTAAAGATGATTAATTGTGGTTGTTGGAAAAGATTATGCTTATGTATTCTTAGTATGGCTGTAGACATTTACAACTATTTTTTTTTTTCTTGGGAACACAAAATTCCCAGTTGATACTTTCAGCAAAAATATCTAAAACAGGCTGGCCTGATGATGACAGTCAGCATTCTGGTATCTCCAGATGTCACCTCCCCACTCCCCCCACCAAGCATCTGGTGAGCTACCAGCATACTAGATCCTATAAAGCATAGGATGATCCATATCCTGAAGGAACTGTCAAACTTTCTGGGAAAATGAGCATCAGAAATGAAATAATTAAAGGATGCTGCAGGACCCTCTATGATCCAGGCCCATTCAGGACGCTACTAAAAGTAGCACAGATGACACCTGAAGGTATTAGGAAAAAAAATCATGAAAGTAGCTGAACGTGAGGTAGGCCTCAAAAGATGGATGCCATTTTTTACATAAAAAATTATTGTTCTTTATCAGTTGTGTATGTATTTAATGTACTTCTCTATTAAAATCACCACATCTTTAAGGCAAGCATTCAGTTAGGGATTACTGAGCACCTACTGCATCCCAATGCCGCTTGAGGCACTGTGTTCAAAGCGAGGAGCAGGGGCTGGCTCTCCTCCTCGCTGCTTTGAATGCGGAGGAGACAGGCCTGCGAATGATTATGGTGCAGTGAGCTCACTGCTAGCTAGCATGTCAGTCAGAGGAAGGAGGCAGCGGGGGTCTGAAGGACCAGACACCAGGGCCCACCTGGGAGAGTTGAAGACAGCTTCCTCTGGGCGCTGAAGCCTCCTCTAAGCCTTGAATATGAATGAGGAGGAGTTTTTTAGGGGAGAAGGGTGTAGTAGTAGCAGGAAAAGGCATTCTAAGTAGCGGGAACAAAAAGCGCAACAACAAGGAGGCTTAAAAAAGAAGCACTGTTTTTTTTCTGGGAATGCCAAGATTTTGGTTAAGGAAGAAACAGATGCTATGAGGAGAAGGATGTTAGTTAGTCACAGCCAACATTGAGATCTGTGATCCATTTTGAGTTGCTTCTGAGGAAGGTATAGGTCTTTGCCCACATAATTTTATTTATTTATTTACTTTTGCATGAGGCTGTCCAGTTGTTCCAGCACCACTTTCTGAAAAGACTATCCTTGCTCTATTGGGTGGCCTTGGCTCCCAGTTGGTAATATTTATGTGGGTCTATTTCTGGATTCTCGACTCTGTTTTGTTGATTTCTTTGTCTGTTCTTTCACCAGTAGCACACAGTCTTGGGTCTTGCAGCTTAATAGAAGTCTTGTGTTGGGTAGAGTCAGTCCTCCAATATGGTTCTTCTCTCTCAATAGTGTTGGCTATTCCGGGTCTTTTTCCTCCCCACAAAAACTTGACAATTAGTTTGTCTAGATCCACAATATAACTTGTTGGGATTTTGACTGGGATTGCATTGAATATGTGGAACAAGTTAGGACTCACAGACACCTTGCCAATTATGAGTCTTCTTACCCAAGAACATGGACTATTTCTCCATTTATTTAGTTCATCTTCTATTATTACAATTTAACAGTTATTTGGCACTTACTGAGTGTCAAGCACAAGACTAAGTTTGTTTATTTGTTTATTTTTGCATTAACCCATTCAATGCTCTGAATAACTCAATGGTTGCCCCATTTAGCAGATGAGAAAACTGAGCAGTTGCCTAAGGTCATACAGTGAGTACATGAAATATCTGAGAGAAGGATCAGGTCTTTTTGTCCTCAGAGTCCAAACTCTGGAGACACAGACATAGACCAGGTCTTAAAGGAGCACATGCCATGCCAAGGGACTTGATTTTACATTTAGGTGATAGTGAAACCTTTGAGAAGTGCAACATGATAACTAATAGGCCATAGCTATAGGTTAGAGACGTTATGCTTACCATAATGTGGTTTGAGCCAGAGATAATAAAGGCCTAAACTAGGGGATATTCAAAAGGATGGAGAAAAGGGAGTGACATAAGGATGCTAAGGAGGTAATTTCGATAGAACTGACATAGGATTAATGGGAAGGATGTCTGTGGAATGATGCCCGACAAGGTGGGTTTGGTAACTGTCATCACGACAAACTAAAGGAAGAACAAATGTAGGAACTGAATGTTCTTACCTTACTATAGGTTTGGCTGGAAGATATTTGAAGGCAATACTTAGATATATTGAACTTGAGTTGGGACTCATCTCCATCTCATGGAGATGCCTGATAGGTTATTGAGTATAAAGTTTGCAACTTAGAAGAGAAGTCTAGTCTAGAAATGTAGACTTGAGAACCATTTAGCCTATAAATGGTCATTAGAAGAAAATACATGCAATGAAAATAGAAAATACCAATAATTCTCTTAGAAAAACTATCACTTAAGGGGCAAGCCAAAAAAAGTTGAACACAGGAGGGGGTTGAGAAAGTGTAGTTGGTCTGGATGAGAACTAGGAAAGAGTGTTATCATAGAAATCAAAAGGAAAGAATTCCACGAAGGAGGGAATGGTCCACAGTGGAAAGTAGTCAAGAGCTTCTTCAGTAAGAAAAGGTCTCTGATGTATATGGTGTGTTGGGGTGCTGTACCAAACTCTCCATCCTTGAAGAGTGTAATCTGAATTGTAGCACCTAGAAAGATAGACTGCCTTTCCCAGAATCCCTTTGCCATCATAATTTAAGTTAGACCATGCCATTTGGGAAATGGAATTGAGGTGGCAGCTACACCATCCTATTATTCTGGCAGGAGTGACTAAAGGTATGCTTGGTTGTCCTGTAGTCGTTTTGGCAGATGTACCAAACATCGCTAGTTTCTGGGGTGGAACGCTGACTTTGGGGTTGGTGGCACCAAAGGTGGCTTCCTGATTGTGGCACCTTCCTAAGTATGGTGGCTCCTGACATACGCATTGCTGTGTGGCTTCCCGTATGGAGCAGCAGCGGCTCCCTCGGCAGCCTGGTTATGTAAGGTGGCTTGGGAAACGATTCCTGAAAGCTTACCCAGGAATTTGTTCCTTTAGCCTTGCTAGTCTTCTGTAAGCCCATTAGTATGGCGCAATAAATTTGTTTCTACTTAAACCAGCTAGAGTGGATTTTGTTCTCTGCAACTGAACAGTGACTAATAATGTCTGCAACCGTGTATGTTGGAATCAGCAATGAGATGGTGATTGGCGCTTTTTTTGAGAGTGATTTTAGTGTATTGATGGGGAGAAAAGGCCAGACTCCATGGTGCTGAAAATCTTTATCGTTTTCGAAAAAATAAACAACTGCTGCTTGTAGTGTCTTATGCTCTCAAGCTCAGAAAATGAGATGAATACTTTTAAGTAAATAAATATCTGTTAGTGTCTCTTAAGTGGAGTCACATGCTAAGCCCTCTAAGACAGAGAGGAGAGAAAGTCCTCCCTTCCAGGGACATACTGTTAGTTAATGGAAATCATGAGAATAAATTTGTGATCCATTATTTAAAATACAGATTTAACTGTTTTTTTCTCCCTAAATAATTATTATGGAAAACCACTCAAAGATCCCCTGAGCCCAACCTGCCCCCTCTCACAGTCTGGAAGCCTGCAGGGGATGTTCTATTGACAGCTTAGGAGAGCGGGGAGCGGGCCTAAGCCGCAGCCTGGATTCACCCTGTGGGCAGCGAGTGGCTGAGCCTGCCCCCAATTGTGCCATGGTCACTGGTGGCCTCCCTCTGTGGGAGGCAACCCCAGCAGGCATATCTGGGGACAGTACTGGGAAGCCCTGCCCCGAATCACCCCGCCACTGATGCCGCCCGTGGCCTCCCTCTGCAGGAGGCAACCAGGTGGGCGATCAGTGGATAGTGCCAGCCTCATCGTCCCATTGCCACTGGTTGCTGCCGCCCTCCCCCACACCCCATCGCTGTCCCCTCCCTCTGCCCACTGGCATGGGCCTTGGCTGGGCTGGTGACACCTGCTCACTGGCTTGCCCCCCACTGACCGGTTGTTCTGCCATTCAGTCGATTTGCATATTACACTTTTATTATATAGGATACATATTTTAATGGTGCATAGACTTTCCCCCCAGCTATGTATAATTGGCACTTTCCTGTGCTATTAGGTATATTTTGCAAACAAGAATTGTCAAGACTATCTAATATCCCATTGGTGGATGGGTCATAATTGATCTAATCCCCTCTTGTAATTTGATCAATGTTAATACCCCAATCAGAAATGGTGGCAATGAAGATTGTTGTGTTGGGTACAAAGATTCTTGCAAATAGCTGTGACTGGAGGGTAGGAAAGTACAGGTGGGATGCTGCCTGAGAGAAACTAATTAATAGTTGTCAGTACGTCCCAAGGAAGCCAGGCCACTTCAGGAGGGAGTGAGGGAGAGAGAACGGGCGCAAGGCACTCACAAGCTCATTTCTCATCTTGCCCTGTGAGCAACAAGGCACAGAAATGTTCCTGCTCGAAGAATTCCTTATTAGGTCATTTCCCTCAGCACACACACAAAAATAAGGTCAGTGGCTTTGATCCAATTAAAATTTTTTTAAAAGAAATCCTTTATTTCACTTAGTATTGTGCAGTATTTTTTTTTTAAGTTAATGACCTACATATACGTCTGATAGAAACAATCTTGACTTAAGCCATAACAGAAACCTAGTCTTTTCCACAACACTGTCATGTTAGAACTTAGGCTTGGCTTGAACTTCAGAGAGCTTATTCAGAACAGCTTAGAAAGCTCATCCTGAGGGGTGTGCTTTGCACATGGCAGACCACCTCCTTTGGCTGGATTAGGACAGCCAGGGAGAGGGGAGAGCCGATAGGTGGGTCTGGCTTTTGGGAAGATGCCTTTGGTCCATGGGAGTTCTCCCAATTCCCTTTCCTCAATGCCTGCTGCTGTCTGGGGTGCTAAGAGCCTTGTTAAAATAAAGCAATTTGTCTTGTTTCTACAAAAGCAAGGAACTTGCTGCTTTCAGTCAGGGTTCCTTAAATTTGTATTTCTCGCCTGGCATTGCTAGAATCAGCAGTTTCACAGAGCAATGTACTAAAGAGGCCACTTAACCCCCCAGCATTCCCCAGTTTCAGATTAATGGCAGAGGGGAAGATTTAATACACTTTCAAACACTTTTTTCACAATTCACTAAAAATAAAAGAATAAATCACACAAAAATTTCTGCAAATGTCTGATGATAAAAAAGTGGAAACATTTCACAATTAACATGTTTCCCAGTTCCTATGGGTTAGGACACATTTTTTGCCAGTGTTATAATTTAGCTCCCATAAGTCAATTTTCTTGAGGACATTTAAAAGCTGCGGTGAGGGAAAGGCTTGCAGAGTCGCAATGCAGCTTATTCACCCACATACAACGTCCTCATTACAAATGTCTTACTCAGACCCATTACAAAACAGGAGTTTCATGCTGCCAGACACATCATAAGATTAAGATGCAAAACATAAGAATTTAGATGCAGTTTTCGGAAATACGCCTTTCATTTCAAGTTGGTATCCTGACAGATACTTTTGAGCAGTTTCCAGAGGCTTTCTCTTAATTACATTGCTCTTACATGGCCGCAGGTCTGGCTGGAAGAATTTTGAAGGAATCAACATGATGAAAATGTCTAAAAAGTTATCAACTTGGCTTTGAGCATCTTCTAATATTAAGACATTCTGCTAACATGTTACATACTTGGAGGATAACTAAGTCCCATTTGGACAGAAAGAAATTAATGAAAATGGGTGATTTATTTCTCTCTGGTAATGTGAAGTACATTATTCCTGAGATGTATTTGCAGATATGCCATCCAGACCAGCAAAAGTACACATATTATTCTAACCATTCTTTTCTGAAGTGTTTGTTTTCTCTAATTTAATTTCAGTAATTTTGTCAAATAACTGGGTATTCAGCTCATCGACTAGCTTAGAACATCTGATAGTTTAGAAAATACAGCAAATAAAAATATTTTAAAAAATAACTCTTGGGTAAGCCTTTTCACTATTCTGTGCCTACATTTCTTCCCCTGTTAAATGTTGGAGTCAAAATACTGGAATTGAAATAGATCCTTGAAGTCCCTTCTGACTTACGCACATTTATAAAAATTACCTTGCATACAATTTCCATATTATGTTAACCACTTACACCTCATTAATATAGTAACTATTTATATATACACAACAATTATTTTAAACCTGAATGACAGACATAGCAACGTAATCTACACTATTATAAAATTATAAAAAATTTTTTGGAGCTTAAGCATTAAATATTACTCTAGCACCAAATAATAGCCATATGCACACTGAGTCCTTCACATCGTGATAACCTGAGCTATCTCTCTCCTGATTGTCTTTGGAGAAAATAAAATCAGACCTCTCCTGCCCAGCTCTGTTTGTGTCTGGGCCTAAGATATAGTTACCATAGAAACTATGATTGTGGATACAATTTTACAAATTTGGCTTCATCTATCAGATAGATGAGTTGTGTGTGCGTGTGTGTGTATGTGTGCATATGTGTCTTGCCGATAAGCTTGAAGAGCAAACAGGCTCGCCATCTTTAATTAAAGAACCAGACACCATTCCTCATTTCCTTTCCTCAATCTGTCTACCTACAGATAGAGATATTATAACACTGGCTGACATATAAACTCTACTCAATATAATACCAAGGTCTGATAAAAAGATGAATAAAAGGCATTAGGAATTACATCCTTCAGAAATCTTTTTGTTTTCTTGTCCTGTATTTTTCCAGGACAAGTGTAAACAGAAATTTTGTGGAATCTTGGTTAAGTACATTAATCACTAGATACTAGTACTCAGTACTTGTTGAATTTGGTATCTAATTGTTTCTTGGGTGGCATATGTGAGTATTTCCTCCTTTGCTGTTTTATTGTATTGATTCTGTGACAGTGTCCTTTACTTATCCTGAAAGAAACAAAATTGACCCTCGAAATGTGTCCAGACCTTAAAATGATATAAAAGTTTGTTCATATTATTTCTTAAGAGTTCCTAACATCCTTTTTAAATAAGAAGCTTCATAAAATATACTCAAGGACGAAAGTTCTCAAGGTTACTTAAAATATAGCTGCACTTACAAAGATGAAAATGTAAACATCTATAAAATCATAAGCTTTTCAGAGTGATTTCTTTTTGCAGTGTAGTCAGTGGGCAAGCTCTAGTTACTCTCATTTCCAGTTACTAGAAAGAAACAACTGCCTGGAACACTCTAAAATCAGTCTCATGATTTCCAGTCCATGCTACCATCTCCATCTCCGCCTCATTTTACCCGAGAAGAAAACAGAGTTCAGGGAAAGGTAAAGCAACTCGCTAAAGAGGCACGCAGTGGTACAGCCAAGATCTGAAGTGGGATCCGTCAGACCTCAAAACACTCATGTCTCCCTCTCAGTGCTGCCTCAGATGCTGCCAGTGATCATGAATAAACCCATGGGGGCAGTGAGATGGAATACATAGAATTACGATTGTATGCAAGCAGTTAGAATGTGTTTATGGTCATTATGGCCACATCACTGAAATAAAATTGCCTAGCAAGTTTAGTTTGCGTAGCCAGAGGCATTAATATATGTCTGTATGTTAATTTTTTGGTATAGTGAAGGTAATTTTTAATGCAGAGCGAGGTTTTATAAAAATTGCCTGTATTATGTACAATATCTTTATTTTTAGTATTCATGTATGGTGTCACTCTATTAATTTAGTTTACACAAGACATCAGATTTTAAGCTTCATTAGAGTTGGGACAATTGGAGCCATTGCATTCTCAAGAGCTGGCATATCACCTTGCTCATTAATATTTATTGAGTCAATGAAACAGAAGTCTCAAATATCTACTCAGTGCTGGTTAACAGAAAGATTCAGATTACTTTAATTCCAGAGTTCCCTTTGCATATGTAATATTACAACATCTATCATTAGACTGTTTTTAAGGAAGTTTTATGACATCTGTCCTATGATCGCATCTTAGTAAGACTGCCACCTTCGAGCTCTTTTGTTTTTGTAGTCTTAATTTTTTTCACTTTCATAAAAAAACTATAAACATTCTTATAATTTAGATTTAAACCAGTATCTGGAGTATAAATCAAATCTATTAGGAACCTTAATTGGGAAGAGCCTATAAGCTGAAAATAATGGTACAGTAGAAGGGGAACCTTATCTGATGGGATAAATTACTGGCCCCCTAAGGATAACTACTGCTGATCTGATGAGTAGCACCTATTTGATTCACAATGTTAGCAGACGCAGGCCACCATTAATGCTGGAGTCACACACCCGTTAGCCCTAAACTTATGTAAACCAAATTATTTTGCAGCCCACGACTATATCAGCAGAGCTCAGATTCTGGACAGATGAATGAAGATAAGGGGAGGAGAAAGGAAGAATGAAACATGACATTCTGAAAATCGATGGTCTTGGGCCAAGACCTCTTTTGAAAAACCAAACTAAATACACACACTCATCAGTGGTTTTCTATTAAGTAATGAATAAAGGCTTTCAGGAACCTACAACAACCTAACTTCCCATCTTTATCTCGCCCCTCTCATATATGCTCAACGATTTAATCTCGTTGGGCATTTTATGGATACTGTTTGGTGCCTATGGCAGAATGCCCACTTCTTGTGGTTAGGTTGATGCCTTAAACATGGCAAAGGATTAAGAAATGTTTATTGTGTGAATGAATAAAGCAATAAATGTTGCTCTGATTGGGTCGCACTTATTGCTGTGAAGGGACAAGAACAGGTGGAAGTAGTAGTGGATAAGCAAAACAGATTCTGTAGGAGGTTGTGAGAACATTAAAACAGCCATAAACAGAGAAGGGAGCCTTGAAAAGGGGTGTAGACAGGGAAATAGAAAAAAAACCTGAGAAACAGAAAAACAGAAAGTTGCAAAAGAAAAAGGCAACAAAGGAATGAAAACAAGCTTAGTTATTGCAATTCCAGTCTAAATCTTAGCATACAGGTAATTCCTGCCCTAATTTTTCCCCATTGATGAAACTCTGGGATGAATCAGAACACTCTATTCCTCTACCAGGCTGGGTAATATGACTCTGCTCTTCTGGGATTATATGTACAGGGGTGGGCAAAAGTAGGTATACATATGGAAAAGCATACATGAGCTAATACATAATACAAGAATAAACTGTGTTTCCCATACTCACCACAGTAAACCTATTTTTGCCCACCCTGTGTATACACATGCACACATATATATATGGCATCTTATTTTCTACTCCTTTACAATGTGATTATTTTAAGCCAACATTTAAAGTTGAATTTGATACAATCATTTAATTGGGCATTGATTCATCTACACAGAACTCATTACTGACTTCTTCAATTTCACCAACACAATTTCCTTCCAAATTATTTTTTATCTGGATGCTGGAAGCCCAAGTGCTAGGAAAACTTTGCCAAAATAGAAAGCTTTTAGATTTCTAACGCTGGCTGAACACACGCCCGTGGAAGAGTGTGGAAGAATAATGCATGCTTGCCAACTGCCAGAGACGACTGCTTTTCCCATAATTAATGTCATTCTTGCTGTTCGAGGACCATTTCCACCCTCTAATAATTTCCATTAATAGAGGAAGTTTCTGCAATAATTTTTGCATCCTGTAAAACCACTGTGGCTTCTATAGACCTTTTAATCAAAATAATGACAACGAGTGAAAGGGGGATGGTTAGAGATGCTACTGTAACCCTGGGTTGCATTTCCTTTGTCATTGTTTTCAATCTCCAACAACTATCCAAAAGTCTCATGTTGACTGTTATTATGTCAATCAGACCTTGGTGCTTTGAGTTCAATAGCACTGAACCATATGAATTTATAACAAAAAGAGAAAAGTGTATAAAATGAGTGCATTGGGCAATTCATCTACAAAAAATTGTAATTGTGAAAAGAATAATTTTTAAAAAGCAACAAAGAATAAGCAGATGCAAATATAAGCTCAGGTCCTGTAAAATATGATAATTGTGTAATACTTTAAGCTGAAGCTTCCAGTGAGAGGAAGTGATAGACCAGCTGCAAATCATACCCCCAAATCTGCCAATTCACACTGTTTTTTATTATGCTCTTGCAAAAATCACAAGCTCTGCTTGGGATATAAAATTATGGAAATATACAAAGAGCAACAACAACAACAAAAAGCAACTCAAGCTTCTCACAGGAGTCAACATATGGATATAGCATGATGGTGTATCAGTAGTCCCATACATACTGGGGAGAAGGCACTGAGTTCATGGTGGACTGGCGTTCGAGGAGTGCTGGTACTAAAGTGAGGAAAGCTTGGATCCAAGGAGACCAGTGCTGGGGGTATTCCCCCTTCTGCTCTTGAGCTGCTTTTGAAACAAAGTCTACCTCAAAGCCTCATTCTTCTTTGAATGGCTTTGAAAAAAGTCACTTGAGTTCCATCTAACCTTCCACATCCTTCGTGAGGTCCACCCAGGGCAGATCTGATGCTGCCACTGGAACAGGAAGCAGTTGCTCTGTGCAATGACCTGAGATGGACTGGGGTTCAGTGATCTAATTAAAGCTTAGAACCACGTACCTAAGTTACTGAGGAAATAAAAGATATCCCCCACTTTAATAGCTGATAGTTCAATTTGGACAATGAAATGTATTTTCATAAACACTGCCGTTATAATTATTCGAAGTGTACGTACACATTTTTTGGGGGACATCCTATAGTATAGAAACAATGCTCATGTATGGGTTTTTGTAACCATTGTTAAAATAAAAAGCAGGTGCTTCCAGCAGGTGAAAAATCTGGTGGGTGGGTAGGGAAGGACAGAGCGACAGCTTCTGGGCTTGGATGCTGATGGGCACCTGACTATGGGCTGGGTGGAGATGTGCCCCCCTTACTCTAGAGGCTGACCCCTAAGGGGTCAATACCAACACAGACCTTTGCAATGATCAAAGTATGTTCTGAGACATCTGATCTGTGTCGCTACCCTAACCAGAGAGAGGCAGGTGATGCAAATTCCTCTTAAGATTGTTTTGCTCTAAGAGAGAGGCATAACAGTGACAATCCTAAAGAGCTGTCATTCCTCCAAAGTACCGTGTCCCTCCATTCCAGACGGAAACCAACCAGCATGGAAAGTACTGTATGGGACATCCATAGGCTGTGATCTCTGGCCTACACGTATGGCACGGTGGGTTAGGAGCATTGACTCAGAACACACCAGCTGCGCTTGAATTTCATCACCTACTGACTGTGTAACCTTGAGTAAGTTACCTTCTGAGACTCCGTTTTCTCATCTATAAAATGGGATTAATAATAGTATGTACCTAAGGTGGCTGTTGTGAGAAAGCAGTGGTATGATGCATGTAAATCACAAAGCATGTTTCATGCCAATAGAGAATACTTCTGTGTTTAATAAATCTTAGTTGTTCCTATTGTGGCTGAGGTTACATTGAACCCAACCTTACTTTTGGTAAGGAAAATACCGGTAGACTATTTTTTTCCTGTCTTGTAGAATTCATTTTGCTGGACCTCTGAACAGACCTAATTCAGCTAATGGAAGCTTCTTAGTGAAACTGTTCTGAAGACAGTCCTGGGAAAGAGTGAGGAGGGAGAAAAAGAAGCCAGAGACAGAAAGAGAGAATGAGCGAGGGAAAAAGAGGGGTGGAGAACTCATATTTTCTTTTGTAAAAGAGTCTATTTTCTGCACTTACATAGGATGAGTGGCTGGAATTATAGGACATTTAAAAGCTGGCATATGTATATGTACATACATGTAAGCATACATAGATGGATTCACACACACACACTCTCTCTCTCTCTCTCACAATTGTCTTCCTGCTCTACACAGAAACTACTCAATACCTAGGACAAAGTTTAAAAATTCCTAGACATGACACCCAAGCATTTTCACAGTTTATTTCTGTCACTGTTATTATCATTGTCGTCGTCATCATCATCATCATCATCATCATCATCATCATCATATCTCTGAAGCTCCATTTTGTGCTACTTTATACTCATCTACTCTCCCATTGCCTTCTCTCCCATTGGTCCTTCTCTGACCCCCATGTGCCCTCACACTTCCTTCCCTTGCCTCTGCTTCCCCTTTGCCCTTCTCTCCCACCACCAGATCCTTTGAGAAGCTCTTCAGATCAAACTAGTTACTTCCTATTTTCTGAGAGTTTAGAGAATATCTTAAGTCATTACCTAGAATGGTATCCTGTGATGATCTTTGCTAACACTTACTGTTCAGCACATATTTCAAGCTCAGTAAATGCTGAATGATTAAAAGAAGGAACCATTTAAATGAAAGAAGTAACACTGAAGGTGAGATATCACACAGGCAAGCTGAGAAACACATCATCCTACACTACCCACGGAACACGAACTTGGGTTAACCCTGCTGCCTACCTGGAGAGGCTATTAACAACTGAGCACAATGCTCCAATTCACATGGGGGCAGTAATTCCACTGCGTGAAATGAAGTCAAGAAACAGAATTCTTTGTGATTTAGGCATTTAACGGTACAGATGAGAAGTGTGTATTTTATTACAACATTACTGAGCTGTTTGGGATCAAACATAAGTGCCAGGATTGTGTGTGTGCTCAACTAATCCTTGGGTCTGGAGAGGGTGACGGCTGGGTCCTGGTCCCAGGGCAGGATGGGCTCTGTGCCCAGAAAGGGAGCGAGTCCCCCCTCCAACTGCTGGCTTCAGCCATGGCGTTAGAGGTCCTCCCAGTCCATCAGTGGCCTTCCAAAATGAGTGCCACCCTAGACTTAGTGCCTTGTGGCAGGAGGCCCCATCACTGTGTTTTCCAAGTCCGTGAGCATGGGTCTAGGGAGAGGCCCAACCAGCTATAGCTCCTTTCAGAGAAGCAAAGATCTAGAGTCTGAAGAGAAGTGTATATAGCGAGAGGTCAGCAAACAGGAGAAACACAGAGGAATAAAAAGAAACCAACATTCAAAAGATTCTGTCTGAGCAAAGAAACAATATCCCAACTTTGGCAGCTAAGAAGCGAAATGCTGGTCGAGTGCCATTTAGATCATTCCCCTTATTTGAGAAGAAAAATGTCCATCTGCTCGCTATAGGGTGTATCCATGATGCCCCAGTATAGCCTGAGTGCTGAGCAGAAACCCATTTAGTATCTATTACTGCTTTTTATTGTTTAGGCGGGCTCAGTCGGAGAACTGTGAGGTGATTTACAAACTTTAGCCTAATACTCCTAACATCCCTGTGATACAGACACAAGATATACAGGGATCGCTAGTGATCCATGTAATAAAATTAAGAAAAGTGAAATTTTAGGATGAATATTGCAAAGAACTTCCTATAGTGTCATGCATTAGGATGAGGGGTAATTTCCCAGGGGGAGTTGATCTGTATGTTAGAAAACATGTAACGCCCATTCATAATGTATTTGTGACAGACACAATGTCTGGTCCATCTATAAATCAGATTTACCTTCTGTGCGAAGCCCCAGGGTCCTTCCTCACTGAAGCTTATCCTCATGGGCTCTGACCTGAGAGGATTTAAAATCCAAAGGGCCCAATTACTAAAAAAATCCTCCGTCATATAACTGGGCTTTGGTATGGAAAATAACACCAGTATTCATCCAAGTCACTCAGAAGGAAGCAGAGAGAGCCACATCTCCTGATTCTGTCAGCTGGTCCATGAAGTCCAGGCATCTTTCCCCAGGGCCCTGAGGAACTCACTTTCACTTTGCAGACAGCAAAACTACATAAATTACACCAGCAATCCACAAATGAGTTGCTAACTATGTCAAGAACACTGCATTTAAACTCGGGAAGTTCACAGGGGAGCCATCATTTTCAATTTGAGGGCCATCCACTGGGAGCAACTCATCTAAACAAAGAATGGGCAGAATCATATCATCTGTCCTTAGGAACAGAGACCCAACGCCATAATTCAAAGAGCAGCAAAACTCTAGTGAGCGGGAGCAGGAGGGTTCAGGGCTTCGAAAAGATCAGGCATAGAGCCCCTTTCGCTCCATTCCTGGGAGCAAAGAAGCATGTGATTCAAAAGTTAATGGAGTCATTAAAAAAAAATCAAAATTCAGAGCAGACGACATTTTCAATGGTGCACAACTCAGTCATAATAGCTGCCACACTGTGGCTCTGGTCTCTCCTTCTCACTCAATGAGAATTCAAATATCTGCCCAGAGTAAACACTCTGAAAGGTCCCTGACTGCCCAGATATCCATGAAAACCAAACTGTAAGAATCTATACACAGAGAGAAAATTCAGTAAGGGTTTTCAGGTCCACTCCAGTTTCCCTTAGGCCTGCTGCCAAGGTTTTATTGGACTCGTCCTGATTCTCGACCTCCCCTTAGCAGGTCACAAAATGCAGCACCACTGGGCTTGTTTATAATCAGGAAGGACAATGCACAAGAAATGTAATGTGGGAATAATTCCCTACTAGTAAGGACTCGAAAGAGAAATGACTGCAACGTGGTTTCCTAAATGTTAATTTCTATGAGACATGGAAACGGGGGTCCTTGAAATGGGGGAGTTGGCTGTTGCTTGAGGAGCTGCAGCAAACCAGCAGGGAGGCCAGCATGACCTTGTAGAAAAGAGGAGACTCTAGAGGTAGTGGCATGAACTCATCTCCCACATGGGTGCGGGACACCTTTACCTGAATAACGTCTTCACGTACCTTATGGTTTTAAATACTGCGAGTTAAAGAGCCCCATGAAACCAGGCCCTACACCAGCATTTTCAAACATTTCTGAAGCACATATATTTCTTTTTATGATACAGATATCCCAATAATGGTAGCATTATGATGTGACTAGAATGGTAGCATTCAGTTTGACCAGAATATTCAATCACAAATGACAATGACCCACCCTGGCCATGCTGTTTTGGGTATCCAACCACAGGGTTTCAGACTGTTTAGTTTTGCACAGTCCTAAGACATCTGCTTTAGAGATGGAGAAAATACCCTAGTAAGGACCCTTAGGACAACAACTCTGCCCCTTTCTCTACCTGTTGGTGGGGATAAGTCTGAGGGGTAGTTACACAAGGAGAGAGCACATGTTAAACAAAGGGAGGACTTGGATGTCTGTGATGTACAAGACCAGCGGCTATGGCCACTTCCTCTTCCCATTGCCTGCAGGCGCATGGGCGGGTGCAGTCCATGGTGGCCACGTTAAGAGGCAGGATTGCAGATTGGACTATGGGGCAGTATGTCTGCATGGTTGCCATGGGCTTAGAGATATGCATGACAGAACCCCACTCCCACCAGTGTCTACCCCTTTGTAGAGTGGGAGACTCAAATGTCGCAATTATGAACAATGGAGCATAATGGCCTCTGCCATAGGCAGTCTGGGGTGAAATGATAGGTTACCCTGAAAGTCATTCACTAAAATGGGGCTGTAAAAGAACATAGCAAGCTATACCCAATGCCAACCAGTTACACTGTTTTGTAAGCATGAGCGTTATCCAATGTACATGCATCTTAGAAATAAAAAACCATCACCAAGAATGGTTAAGTCGCGTGAAGGTAATAATCTGGCTGCAAGGAATATGCACGGTTTTTTTTCACATAGCTGCCTCTCTGGCTTGCCCCCTGCACTGCCCAGCCTGCTCCTCATACCCCACCCCTGCTGCTCCCCTCGCCACTCCTCTGACTTGCCACGCGAGTGCTACCTCAGGGCTCTTGCACGCATGTTCCGCTGCCCTGGAATGCCTACTCTTCCAGGTGTCCACATGCCTTCCTCCCTCACGTTGCTCGTGTCTCTGCTTAAAAGTCTCCTCTCCAAAGAAGCTTTCTCTGACCACCTTATATAAAACAGCACAGCATCCGCCCTAGCCCCTCAGCCACTGTATTTCTCCCTGGAAATGGTCATGGCTGATAGTTTCTCTTCAGTTGCTGGGGTCTATCTCCCTGACGGGCAGGCCTTGGTTCTCTCTCCCCAACCCTCGACCAGTGCCTGGAAGTCATTCAATAAGTCAACATTGAAGTGAAAATGTCATAAATCACTTTTCTAAACACCCTTTTCTCCTCTTGTCATCTCCCTCTCCCTTTCTTTTCTTTTCCTCCCTGTTCATTTTTCCTTTCTTCTCTTTCCAAAGGCCAACAATAAACGCACATAGCAGCCCCATGTTAGGAGTCTTCTTACATGCCTTCCTAGGCTCCATTAGAGGTGACTGGCTGCCAGGGGTTTCTTTTTCATCCCTTAGAGCATTCAACATTGGAATCTTTGTCTTTTTATAATTTTAGTATTTATTTTCTTAAATTTGAGAATGATTTGGGCCCCAGAGGAGTGACTGTATTTTTCTATTACTGATTTCTAAATTGAGCGATGACAGATTTTTTAAAAGTATATTTAAAAATGTATGTGAGCAAAGAGATGTCTCTTGGCCACTAGCTGAATTCTTATTTAGGATAAATGGTGACTGGGCTTAGATGGTGAAAGAAGTCAGCAATATGAGGAAAATGAGCTTTTACTTCCAACCTTTCTTATTTTGATTTAATCTATGAAAACTTTCACAGATAAAAATCTGGTGGCTAGGATGGCAAAAGAAGCCACTGGAAGTTCTGTTTAGAGTAGGGACTTCATTTGTTTGCCTTCTGTCATCAAGGTATGAAGTGGCATAGCCAGGCTGTGGGATGTTCCTTGCACTGCAGTCCCACCGCTAAACTGTTTTATTCATGCTCTTTATGTCCCCCGCCTTCCTTTGGGAGAAGAGAATGAAAAAATTAAAATTTATAAATTCAGAATATCTACATCTTAAAGAGAATGTGTCTAATATTTTCCTTGCGTAAAAAAAAGAGGGATGGACTTATTTTGCTTTCCTTTCTTTGCAACGAAAGTTGAAACAGTGATTTTGTGTTATTATAACACTAGTCATTTCTCCTTCTCATTTGGGTGGTTTTTAATATAGCTCCATTGATTCCACTGAAAGGAATTCCTCCTGGCAAAGGCACAACGCACACACTGATTGCTAAATATGCTGCAATTATCATATTCAGCGGCGCACTTTAATATCTTATTTATAGATGTATCTATCTGCAATTTGCTTTAATTAAGTTGCATTGATTTTAATGATGGGAGCGATCCTCAGACAACGGGCTGGTGTCACATGCTCTTGTGAGTCCTCATCTATCAATCACTCTTTCAGAGGTAGTCCTGGGCTTTCCTGACCCGAGTTGGCTCCAGGCAAGCCCATACCAGCTTAGAAAAGGGTTGGCACCTTAGAACTCATCCTCCTGATAACAGGACCCTGTGAAATGCAAGGTTGCTTGGCGGAATGACAGTGGCAACCACAGTTTTAAAATGGCTTCACTTGTGCAGTGTCATCACCTGCCCCAAGTCCACCAATTTCCACAACTACTCTCTCTCAGGTGTGGCCAGCAGCATTATTTTGCTGGCAACTTAGCCTTCTCCACCCGCACCCCCACCCCCCTTTGCCATATAACGCCATACAGATCTCAAAACGATCTTGGGACCCGAGGTGTTTTTTGAATTCTTGATGCCTTTTCACACCCTCTACTGGTGAAAGTTCTGAGAAAGCTGGAGACAAGGAAACAACACCCTGCTGGGAAGCGAAGGCTGGCTACACATAACAAAGAACCATGAAGACTGCAAGTCTATTTTTAAAGGCTCTAAAATATTACTCATCACGACCAGGAACGGTTTCTCTGGCTTTGCTAATGCATGAAGACGCAGGCACGGCGTCTATAAATCCCGGCACCTCGGAAGGTGCCAGCGTTCACTCCGTGTAAATCACCCGCGTGTGGATGCCAGGGCATGAGCACAAAGGGAGCGCACGCGGCCTGCAGCGCCTTCGCAGGGCCCGGCCGCCGCGCCTCACTTACTGATTATTGCTGCAAGTGGTGATGAATAGCGGTGCTCACGCTGCTAGAATGCATTTCCCTGGAGGTAAGGAAAACATTCAAGGGGGGAAAAATAGAAAGAAATGAAAGATAATCATCAGCCCGTCCTTCCGCTCCTCTGTAATAACCCTGCCCCGCGGAGGGTGCGCAAATCATGGCCCTGATGATCCCCGTCAGCGGCTTCGGAGCCATTACACTAAAGAGATCATCCATATGCATCAGGCCACCGATTTGTCAATCAGTTTATAAGGCAATTAAACGTTCCCTAATCCCCTCCTTCCCCCTGTGGGAGAGTATGAAATGATACAAGCTGCAGGGCTGGGAGGGTGGCGTGGGGACGTCTCGTATCCAGTCGCTCTCCTGTGTCTTCGTGCCCCGTCGCCACGCTGGGCTGAAGCTTCCATGACAACCATGTGCAGGACTGGAATTTACTGAGGCTGATTAGCTTAGGACTTATTTTCCTCTCATCAGTGATGCCACATCTCTTATCCATGGAGGGAAATGAATGAATTGCATTTAGAGAGCGAGGACATTTCTTAATAAACGCAATATGACAGGAGATGGGACAGATACAGATGAGGACCCAGTGGAGAGGCTGGCATGACTCCTTGAGACCCTGTTTACAGCCTAGTGGGAAGAGAGGTTGGCTTGAGGGCTGTCTGTTTCTTCTGTCTAGCTCCCTAAGACCATTTCCCGCTCTGTGTTTCTCTCTCTGGGTGGCTTTTTATCATTCATCCTAGGGTGTGTTTTTGTTCTTCTAACTCTTAATTGTCTCTAATGAGGAGCAGACCAGGGCCGGCTGCATTTTGCAGTTCCCCCTCTTGATTTAAGTGGAAAGACTAATGAGTATAAATGATGGTAAAAGTACTTGAGTCCCATAAGCTGGAAGAATAAAAGCAAGTATTATATTTTCTCACACAGACACACAACGTAGGTCTTCCTCCTGGAATAGGGTTTAAGTTCGTTTTGGCTTTTCCATACATTCTTTCTCGTGTTTCAAAGTCCTCGCCGACACTTCCGGATCCTAACCGCTTTCATTTGACATCTTACCCTTCACTTCCGGATCCTAACCGCTTTCATTTGACATCTTACCCTTCACTCCCCTCCGCCCTGGCGCTTTCCTAGTGAACCTCGCACCATCTGATGACTTTGTAACAAGTCTTGTCCAGGTGATCCGTGCCTCACCTTTCTCTCTCCCCTACTGCATCTTTCTGCAGCCTGTAGCGCGGGTCTCTGTGTGACCCATCGGGAAGATATTTTTCTTTGCTTTATCTCTCAGTGGAAGTAGGTGAAACATTTTGTAGGAGATTATGAAAGAGAGGAAATCAATGTGGCTCGCATCCCTCCAACCATCCACGGGGCAGATCTTCTCCCACGATGAATTTCTCCCTCTGACTCTGTGTCATTCTAGGGGTCACTGCAATGATCCTCATGTAGTTTAGTATTTCCTCTTGTAAGAAGAGGACTGAAGTTCAGAGACATAAACCAGCACACTCTTCTACAGAAATGAGGTAGAAGAGTTTCAGGCTCTGGGTCCAGTGACCTGGGTTCAAAGCTAACGATGGGACTTCGGCGATCATGGAACTTTTCTGAGCCTCAGCTCTCTTATCTGTAAACATGGGTTTCTGTCTACATTGAATTGCTTACAGGTCTTTCAAAATATATGGCAGTGAGTGAGATAAGGTCTTTCAAAATATATGGCAGTGTGTAGATTACCATCTATACATACATGGTGCGTTATTTGAAAGACAACCTCTTTAATGCATAGCCATGGCCACCTGAGAGTGTGTTGTTGCTTATGTGACCATAATGTCACCGAGTTCTCACTCTGGTATCTCCCTTTACTTGGTCATGTCTGGCATTCATGTAGAGAAGAAGCAAGATGGGGACCAACAGCGCAGAGCAAATGGAGGGAATCAGTAGGGAAGGCTCCCCCAGATGAGCAACCTCATGAGCGTGCATGCTCTTGTATCTGGAGCAGCCTTTGCATTTAGAGCTCTGCAGTGGGGTAAGGGTGCTCTCTGCAGCCCGCAGTCTGTCAGATATATCAACAGATTCTCAACTATTAGCTAGTGTATGAACCAGAGCACACTGCATTCTCGGAGGAAGCAAACAAATCAGAAAAGGGGGACATAAAAACAAGGGGGAAGTAATGAGTCGGTAAATGTCTGAAACATTTTACGGCAACCACAAAATCCTTATTTTTGCTACAACTGAACGGGCTACTGCAAAGTGGCATTCCATGGAAATTCAATGCATGCCCTGATGATGCTGGTACCCACGTCTCATGCCAGAGTTCTCAAGTTTTATTGACCAGTCAGGGTGGATGTGGTGGCAAAAGGTCTCAAGAATGTTAGGGTAATGCTTTCTCCCCAAACACCACCAGCAACTTTGTGGGGCTGAGGACACGGTCTCATGTTGAATGAACTGCAGCTGGAAGGTCAAGTGTGCGCAGCATGTCCTCTCCACAGGCACTCACCTGCCATTCTCCTGCATCTTGTGGTGCAGGGTGCACACCCTACAGCATTTCTTACCCTCACAACGCTGGTGGTGGCACCTCTCTTTGCCTGCTTATACCACATTGGCAGTTGGTCTAGTTTCTCTGTGATCTGGTGTTATCTTTCATTCATGCTACCAGATGGATACCAGATGGATAACTGCAGCCAGCACCCCTGCCCTATATAAGTCACACAAGAGCCCACGGGCATGGGCCTGTCAGTGAGCTGACTACGATGGTGCTTCAAAGAAATACTCTTTAAAACTACATGCATCTGCTCCCTCCTCAAATAAACTGGCAAAAAATGAAGAAAGAGAGAAAGCAAGAAGGAAACCTCTCAGAGACAAGCTTTACTTTAACTAGATGTTACATCTGTAAGAAGAGGGGAAAATAACCATAGAGTGGTTGTGGATGTCAAACTCATTTCTAGCTAATGGCACCTTCAAAAAGCCACCAACTCAAACAGGCATGTCAGTAGAGAAAGTGAAGTATGATCAATATACTAGAGGCCTGGTGCATGACATTCATGCACTGGGGAGGTGGGGGGGGTGGACAGTCCCTCAGCCTGGCCTGCACCTTTTCTCAGTCCAGGACCTCTCAGGGGATGCCCATCTGCTGGCATTGGACCTAAGCCAGCAGACAGACATTCCTCTCGTAGTCTGGGACCCTTCGCTCCTTACTGCCCACCTGCAGCAGAGGAGAAAGAGGCTCCTGCCACCACTGCTGCACTTGCCAGCTGTGAGCCTGGCTTTTGGCTGACTGGCGCTCCTCCATGGGAGCACACTGACTACCAAAAGTCAGCTCCTGCATTGAGCATTTGCCCCCTGGTGGTTAGTGTGCATCATATCAACCGGCCATTCTGCAGGTCATTCTGCTCTATCGATTTGCATATTAGGGTTTTATTATATAGGAGTCCTTTTTGCTGATATCCTCACAATATTGGCTCTGCAGTCCAGAAGAGCAGCTTCTGCATAACATTTTCTGAGGCAAAAAGTGTGTGTAAGAGAGAGAGAAATAGAGAGAAGGGGTGGGAGAGGGGGAGAGAGAGAGAGAGAGAGAGAGAGAGAGAGAGAGAGAGAGAGAGAGAGAGATCTAGCTCTGAAGGGCCTTGGCGAAGAACAGTTTATAAACGGGAATGAGCAACATGGGTAAGACCTGTTGGGAGAACTCAGCCCCAATCTGTTTCTCTTGCACTGATGCCTCTGTTGTCACATACGACAAATTCCATTTTAAAAATATCTTGATGGATCATCTGGTTGTTTCAAGCGTGAGTTTCAGCAGTTCATTATGAAAGTTTATTTTCCAAATTAACTACAAATAAAGTGAAACCTTCTAACCATGCACTCACACGATGCTGTCAGCTATACTTTTTTTCCCCAACAGACATCAAAGCATATTCCCAACCCATGCCTGGCTCTCCTTGGAGAGATTATCACAAACAGGTTATGTGTTCCCTTAGGTTACTATGGAAACTCTTCTCAGGTCATCCACTTACAAAGGTAACATTTGCATTAAAATATGTTGGAAGTTAATTTTTTTAATGCTCAAGTGGGGTCATGTACTATAGCCGTACCTATTATTTTGAAATCCATGAACATAATTGATTTAATCTATAAAAAGACTTGAATGAGATGCCCACCCTCTAGGTATAATTGACTGTGTGTCAGGTGGCTGGACATTGTAAAAGACACCAACCAAATTACCTTTGAATGTTAGCAGTGACCCACGACCCACTAGTGGGCATTCTTCATTAGGCTAATTTGTTGAATATTTAAATTTGTATCATTTTTGACATGGGGAAAAGGATGAAAATGAGAACACAGGGTAGGCGTCAAAAGGTATGTACCTTGTTTTCAGAGATTACTCGATGACCCTAACTCAGTTTACCCATGTGGGTCATTAAAAATTCAGTTTGGGTCCTGGCTGGTTTAGCTCAGTGGATAGTGTCAGTCTGTGGAATGAAAGGTCCCAGGTTCCATTCCAGTCAAGGGCACATGCCTAGGTTGCTGGCTAGGTCCTCCATAGTGGCAGGAGGCAGCCAATCAATGATTCCCTCTCATCATTGATGTTTATATTTCCTCTCTCTGAAATCAATAAAAATATATTTTAAAAAACTATTCAGAATTCAATTTGGCAAGCATCTGTCTAGGGGCAGCAAAGCAGTTAGCATGAGGCTGAACACAATGTAGGTTTCAAATGTGCACAAGATCTTGCTCAACTAAGTTCTATGAGCGCACCAGGTAGGTTACCTCCTGGAGCAGATAGGAAATGGCAGAGAGGCACTGACAGGAAATAGGAGATGTGGCCGGAGCAGCTGGGGAAGGCTTCGTTAGCGGGTATTATTGTGGCAGTGCAGACATACCAGATGTGGGCATGAACTCGTACAAGGTTGGCTCATGGGACCACTACCTCACAGATCTCCTTGGATCTCTTGTGTACACATTGGCTAGTGACGGTATTACCTGGATGCTTGTGAGGGACTCTGATCAAAAATCACTGTGGACCATGGACCATGAGGAATTTCTCCTACGAAGTCCCCAACCCATCTCTCACTGCACCATGCAGTCATCAGCTCCGTGACAGAGGTAATGAGATGAGGCCTATGCATGGTAGGAGAAGGACCTTCATATGTTACTTGTAAGATGATTATGGAATATCTCCATCCTCCTCCTTCTCATGAAAAAACAAAAAACAAAACAAAACCAAAACAAAACAAAATAAAACAAAACAAAAAACAGCCACCTAGAGATAATAGCACACAATTTAACAAGCATTTATCAGTTGTGGACTCTCCACCAGAACAGCAATATGGGATGCAAAACATGGAAAAAGGTAGTGGGGGAGTCTGAGACAGACTGTGATAGGGTATGTCCTAAACCTGCCCTTATACATTGAAGCAGAGGCAGGAGGGGGCCCCAAGGCTGACCTCCAGAAAGTTTCACATGGCAAAAGAGTCCTGAGTCGCCCCATCGTTCACTGCCCTGGTCAGTAACCATCACAAAGAAGAGAAGCCTGTAGGCTTGCCCCGAAATGGAAACATTAATGACTTATGCTACCAGCATTCCCAACATCGTCGGCCTTTATACCACAGAAGAAGAAAGAGCTCGCTCGTTTCTGCTTTACTGATGTTGATCACATACCACAGAATCAAAAGACTTGTATAGTCAAAAATGACTTTGCTATTTTTCCCCCTGTTGGAAGCCAAATACTTTCCTCCAGAAGGACATTAGGTTGTCTTGACAAGATTTGTGCTAACCAATACTCCTTGTTTTCCTACTGTGTGTACGGATGTGTGTGCTTATGTTTCCATACAGATTGTTTAATCATCTAATCCATTATCTTTCTGGAAACCGTACTTCATTGCATCAAGCATATTTATCAATAAGAAATGAATGCCATCCTGGGAACATCCTGATTTGTTCAAGGTAACTTTCATTGCAGATACACTCGTGTGTCAGATGATGGTTCTGTACTTGTGCTGTTTTAGTCACAGCTGCATACAGTTCATTTGACTCCTTCACGATCCTGAGAGCCAAATGGAGTCTCGGTGGACACTTGTGTTTCTGAGCAAAATTTACCTGGAAAAGGGTGTGGACATATGAACATAAAAATCATTTAAAATTATTTTTAAGTCACTGTTCATTACTGATTGGTCTTCCCCCTCGACGCTACCTGCAGATGCCATTTCTCCGTGTTAGGCTTTGGATGTTGCATACCTCAGGAATTTTAGGTTCCACACACATGTAATCATCATTGTAGACAAAGCACAGGCAGAAGTTCAGCGGTAATCTTGCAAGTTAAAATGTTTTCCTTGTCAATTAATTGAGCATCCTACATTATTTTCCTCATGAGAACTAAAAAAGGTGGGAATATGGAATGTGGCATCTGTCATGTTTATTTCCGCATTAGAAATGGAAATATGGTAGGCAGTAAGCACTGTAAACAGAAGACGCACAATTTGACATCAAAGTCGAGCTTGCTATCAAGTTGGAGGATCGCACTTATGGTGCTGAAGCTCGTGAGCTCCTGCAGGCTTTCTGACTAGCACATTTCTGGGTGTGCACACTTAGCAACATTTCAGGAAAACAGGCCATGAAAGCCACCGTTCTACCCTGCAATATTAGAATGAGCTTTGTATCCACCAACCCTTGTAGCTTTGAAGTTAAGGCTTTGTCACTGTCAGACAGAAAGGCAGCAACGGAATGGGCCAGACCAGTGATAGTTGCACAGGGTGGGTAGAAGCACCCCGCCACAGCCCAGGTATCCATGTCTACAAGCAGAATAGAAAGAAAAGATAAGTCTGAGAGAAAAGGAGAAATTAGACTTAACCATGACACAGAATCTATTCAAGATTGCCCATGATGCATTGTTAAGCAGTTGGGTCAAGTTCAAAGGTGTGAGCAATTCAGGTCAGGGAATTCCAATAGGAGCTGTAATGCCAGGGTCCTGGGGGCACCGGAGATGTAGGCCTCAGTGAAAAATCTGATTCTCATGAGCAGGTGGAGCCCCAGACCCCGAGAGGAAGAGGAGGTCACAACATCAGAGCAGGATGACTTGATTCTAAGAGAACTTTTGACAAAGGATTCTGCAGATTTTCCTACACGTTCCCAAGTCTGTGCACAAATCCTGGACCCTTAGGAACCTAAGCAATCCTGTCTGTGGAGTGACGGGAGCGGCCAGGGGCCAGGGAGTCCACCAGACCCTGTTCAAAAATTTCATATATAGTTGTCAACAGAAATGAAGGTGAATATTAGTTCTGTGTGAGACAGGACAAACTTTCAATGATGCTGGGCCTTGTGTGCACCTTTCAAAACACATAGTGAGGATTTTCTTCTGTTTTGTTCACATGATTCTGTTATTAGATTGGCATCTGCATTGCAGACCTCTGCCCAGGACTCAGTCAAGTCACGCAACCACTCGCCCTACGTGTGCGGCAGGTCCTCTCTCATTTTAAACATTTATAACAATGCCGCTTGGCAGGAAAAATGAAACTTTTATATATTGAGGGGTAATTGTATATACGCAACAACCGGCATTACATTCTAATTATTTTTCACCTCTTCAACGCAAATAAGAAAACCCACAACAACTCACCCCCCTGGATGTCTATGGCCTTTTCAGCTTAGCCCTCCAGGACTTACACTGCTGCACAATCAGGAAACCAGCTTTGTCACTGAGTTTTGCAGAGGTCCTTTCTTGAAGTGGCAAGGAAACCACTTTGGAAGTTTTACCCATGTCTCACTTTTGCAAAACCATTAAAAAAAAAAAAAAGAGTTAACAGTGTAGGAGGGGTTCAGAGTGTAGCAGGGGAAAAAGCCATCATATTTTCTAGTCAGACCACTAGATGTGCAGTGTTTTATGTGTGTGAATGAGACTAAGCTGCAGCTAGAAAAGTGACCTGCATGATGCAATAAAACTTCCTGGATCTTGCTCTGGTTCCTCAGCAAGAAATCCCTCTATCAAGGAAGGTTAAGAGTCATCATGGGTATCGAATTCTGATTCAATGGCAATGTGGGCACACAATTTACTCCAGAGCTCCCAGCGTCTGGCCGACATGGCCGACAGGACGTATAACATAGGTAAAAACTACACCAGGCAGGGCATTGGGGAGGATCTGCTAGGAACGCTGGGCCAAGCTGAAAGGGGGGACACAGTGCCAGCTCACAACCAACCTTCCTGGGGAGTGGGCGGAGGAGGGTGAGACTGTTCCATGTGAGGATTAGGTTGTGGGCTGCCGAGGAGCTGATGTGGGCTTTGTCTAGTCTCTGGAGTGATGGCCTTTCTAAAGAGCACAGGGTTCTTGAGATGGTTACAGCTGGGGAACGTAAGAGCTAGAAAATCTCTCTCCTGATTTGCTGGGCAATAGTGTGAGGATGAAGGGTGAACACAGACACAGGTAACATGGCTTGAGAGGGCTGGGACTAGCAGAGATCAGGTACAGAGAGCGGACCCCTTGTTTGGAGATTCCAGAGACATCATCTGAGAAACTAGGCAGCAGCAGAGTCCCAGGCATTGGTCAAGACTTGTGTTCCCTATCTTCTCAAGCTGCTGAGTCTCTAAACAGGAGATGTGCATTCCCATCAGCCAGTGCCCCCTCCCCCACCACACACACACATATCCACCCTTGTCAGGACTCCTCTACAGTTAGATGTAAGGGAATGAGAACCAAGGGACCTCGATCACTGTGCTTCAAGAACACAATCGTGCTTCCAGTAACAGAACAGAAAGACATGAACACAAAGCTGTTGACCGAAAGAACTCAATAAAAATCTGGCAAAATGAATGAAAGGACACCAACACCCAGACGAATCTGGGTGAACATTTTGAATATCATGAATAAAGAAGGAATCCCTTAAGATCCGAATAGGGAAAACAGGTTACTTGCAAAGAAGAAAAATCAGGGCAGCTTCAGATTTCTCCCTCACCGATATTAAAAACCAAAATACCATTGAATTTCTAAGAAAAAAGACCCTTGGGAAGCAAGGATGTCATTCACTCAGCAAATATTTATTATACACCTCAAAGCGCGAGGCATTGTGATGAGTTGAGATTTATATAGAAAGGATATTATCAGATTTCAAGGATTTAGAAATATACTGCCTATATGTCCTTCCTGAAGGGAAATTACTCAAACAGGTAAGCAGCTTAACCTTGAGAGGAATCAAGATAAAGAACTCAAGGATGGAGATGTCATAGCAAAGAAAGGCTGCCGGTTAGACACTGTAGGTAATCCTCGGAAGACAGGAAATGTACCCCGTAAAGGATTTGAAGAGTGTGCTCTCCCTCCCAGGAGCACGCCTGCGTCTTTCCCTACCCTTCTTCTTCCCCCACAGGCATGCATCTCCCAAACTGCAGCCAGGAGCAATGGGCAGCAGCAGCTCGACCCAGGTGAACCCCCTGCCCCTCTCCCCAAGGCCTCCTTTTCTCGGACATCCCATTGAGCCAGTGCAGTCCAGCCTAGGTTCATCTCCCCGCCTTGTCTCTCTTCTGTCCCTTCTCCTATCCTAGGCCCTTCCTTCTTCACCGTCCCCAGCTTTCATAAACATCCTCAAAAAAAAAGGGGGGGGATAGCAAAAGAGAGGCTACACATTCTTCCTTGCAAACATGATTGGACCTAAAATATGACTGGTTAAAAATGGGAGGGAAAGTTGTGATAACATATGATCCTGTTGCTTTGTTTCCTTCGCATGGAAGGAACTTGATAGAGATTATGTCATTTTTGAATTTGATAGAGAAAATGGATAAAGAATGCTTTTCTAAAGTCAGTATGATTGAAGTTTCTAAATAAAATAATCAAAGAAAATATAGCCCTTGGGTAAAAGTAGCAAACAGAAAAAGGTATTCCAAAGAGAAAGCCTATAGCACAAGGACAAGAAGAAGAATGCCAGTTTTGATAACGGATATAAACGAGGTAAACATTTCTTTGGAAGAAAAAGCCCCCGAATGAATCAAATGTCATAATTCAACCTTTTATAAAAGATAGACCCAAAAAATGATGCTGAAAGGCCTCAGAACAGAAAAAGAGCAGACGGAGACTTTAATCTAATGTTTATCTGCCTGTGACAGCTCAAGATGATAAATAAACAGTGTAATTTATAATTTTGTCAACTGTGGGACATACATTTATCATGCTTAAACATGTGTGAAATGGTGATGGCTCCTCATATAAAAGCTTGCATTGAATGTGATGATCTTTTTTTTTTGTTCTTTTCATGGAAATTTGTTAATGAATTTATTGTGTGCATAACAACTATGTTGACTTATATTTCAAAAAATACAGGGTATTATACACTATGACACAAGTAGTAGAGACAGAGATTTCCATCTGTTTTGCCTCCAGGTATATCCACAGACCTTCAATAGTGCTTGGAATACAATAGGCACCCAATAAATCTATACTATATTAGTTTTAATTGAACTAATTTAAATCTTTAAATGATAAAAATTATATATTTTATGTAAACTTTTAATAAATGACAAAATTGCAGAAGTCACTGTCCTTGCATTAAAATTGTATATTAATAATAAAATTTTAAGTAGACTGCATTCTTAAAAATTAAAATCATGATCATATGCACGAAATTCATGCATAGGGGGTTGGGGGGGGTGGAGGGTACCTCAGCCGAGCCTGCAACCTTTTGCAGTCCAGGACTGCTGGCTCCTAACCACTGGCCTGCCTGCCTGATCACCCCTAACTGCTTCTGCCTACCTGCTGGATCTCCCCTAACCACTTGCCTGCCTGCCTGATCACCCCTCGGCCCTTGCCATAGTGGCTTTGTCAGGAAGGATGTCCGGAATGACATCCAGAAGGTCGGTTGGCTTTCTGGTCTAATTAGCATATTACGCTCTTATTATTATAGATGGTAAAACACAAAATATATGAAAGGCTGAAAATCTCAACGTATTAAGTAATTTTATAGAAAAAGATAGCAAATTCCCAAAATTCAGTAAAGGAGGAAACCACTTCTTTTCCAAAGATCTGTATCTATTGGAAAAGTTGAAAAAGATGTCAAAAATTTTCTAAAAAAAAAAAAAGGCATCATGTTAGATGGTTTTATGGATGAGTTATTTCAAATCTTGACACAGAGAGAATTTTTAGACAAGAAACATTGTTACAAAGCATAGAAATAGCTGAAAAGCTACTCACGTCATTTTACAAAGGTTTTAAAACCCTTCTCTGTAAAATTGCTGAGTTAAAAAGGAAGGTTTAGTTATCAATTGTACTTACAGATGAAATAGCAGCAACCCACGCCCAGCTCTATCTTAAGGGGAAAATAGGTAGCATGGGAGTAGGTTTGCTTTTTCAGAACTGCAAGTGCTATTCAGTATTAGGAACTCTATTAATATAAATCATCACATTAATAGACAAATAAGAAAAATCATGTGGTCATCTTGATAGATGTTTAAATGCCATTTGAAAAAAACCAGTAAAAAAACCTCTGGTTTGTTTACACAAAAATAGAAGCTTCTTCCTCTCTGAAGCATGAAGTTAAGAGAGTACAGGTAAAGTTGGAAAAATCTGACTGAGGTTAACTATTTCTTCTATATAAAAATACTTATCATTCAGGAGAGAAAAAGGCAGGCATTGCTATTCAAAAAATGGAAAATTCATAAAAAAGAAGACATACACATGACCAGTAAAAACAAAATGCTCAATAACTGTAATTTAATGAATATACAATAATTTATATCTGCTATCAATTTGGGAAAAACTAAGAAAAATAAAAACATTCCGTTTTAATAGGGCTGATAAGAAACCTGTATGAAACAGACCATTAATATTAATTGAATGCATTCATGAATATGCTTATCATTAGTACAAACTTATCAACTTTTCTCAAAGCAAGTTGGCTAATTTATATTAATTTAGTTTTTTTCATATCCTTATATTAAATAGTATATTGATTTTGATGAAGAAGTAATAATGTAAGAGTGAAAAGTAATAACGTAAGAGTGCTAATTATTACATCATTACTTATGATAAAAATGATAAAAATAACTTGAGCATCTAACAATGATAAAGTGATTAATCAATTATTAAATATCATTTCTAGAAAATATTGTGCATTAAATTCACATTTTCAAAATTATTTTGTGGCATGAGAAATGCTCACAATAAAATAGAAAGCAGAAAAAGTAGCTTAAGTAACAGCATATTCAGTAGGATCTCAATTTAATTACTATATGTGACATGCATGTATGTGCGTATGTTTATAGAAAAGAAAAAATTTCAAAACATTGAGAGTGTTCATCTCTTATGTGGTCAGATAATAGATTATTTAAAATTTTATTTTAATATATTTACCAATTAGCTAAATTTTTTTTACAGTAACCATGTATTACATTTGTAAAAAAATGTTAATGATGAAGGGAAAACATAGTAATTTCAGAAAAACAAGAAAAGCTAGTGTATGTCAACCTAATCTTTACCTAATCTTTAAAACACTGATGGCTATATAATTGTAACCTCTTTTAATCTGTTTATTTAATGGATACATAAACCACTGCCTGCTAAGCTAAAATTTATTAAAATAGTGTGAGTTGCATATGCATCTATCTTTACATATCAACTAGAGGCCTGATGCACAAAATCTCTTGCAAGAGTAGACCTTCCATCCCCTGGCTGCTGGCAGCAGCTTCCCTCTGGCACCCAAAACCCAGGCTTTCCTCCAGTACATGGCAGGCACCCAGGACCCATGCTTTCCTCACTGTCCTGGCTTCGTTCAGAAAGACATCTGGTCTAATTAGCATATTATGCTTTTATTATTATAGATATACTAGAGGTCCGGGGCACAAAATTTGTGCATGGGGGGAGTCACACAGCCTGGCCTGCACCCTCTGCAATCCAGGACCCTTAGGGGATGTCCGATTGCTGGTTTAGGCCTGATCCCTGCTCCACTGCCTGCCTGGTCACCCCTAACCACCTCTGCCTCCACCATTGTGGCTTTGTCTGGAAGCACTTCCAGAATGATGTGTGGAAGGTTGTTTGGCCTAATTAGCATATTACGCTTTTATTAGTATAGACAGGTAGATTTATACTGATACATGTATATAATCAAAAAAAGTAAACTCTGTGCCAGTCATTATGCATTGCAGATCAGATATATTCAACGACGTTCATTCATAAAAGTTTGGAGCTGCCAGAAACAAATGCCATGTGAGTTCTTATAAATGAAAAGGTACATCAGTCAGATATGGAACTTCATGTCTAGTTCTTCCTTCAGCCTTTTAAAATCTGAACCACAGGAAGAAATGTAGTTCACATATAACCTCGTGTGTGTGTGTGTGTGTGTGTGTGTGTATGTGTAATGTGTAAATGCATGGGGTATGAAACAACAATTTCACCACCTAATGCTCATATTTACTATTTGTCATTCTATTCTATTCTATTCTATTCTATTCTATTCTAGTCTATTCTATTTAACCTATCCTATCCTATCCTATCCTATCCTATTCTAAATCTTTAAAAATGTCCATTGTGACCAACTAATAGATTCTATGACCATATAATATATTGTGACACACAGCTAGAAAAAGTAACCTCTAGGGCAGATCTCAGTCAGGAACTGGGATAGACATGATGCATAAATGTTCATAACCTCAAAATGAGAGCTTGAGCCTAAAGAAAAGTGTCATCACAAAACATATGTGAGAAGTCATCTTCTATTTGCTTAAAAATGACAAAGGGCAATTGGAGTAGCAGCTGCCCTACATGCAGCCAGAAGGAAGGCTGAGCCCACACGGGAAACTTTCCAGGGATAAAAGCAAACCTTGCTCATTAATTCTTGGCTAGTCTCTCTTCCCTAAGTATTCGCTTATCATTTTTTTTCCTGTACAATTATTTCTAAATATTTCATTACATTTTAAATCATGTTTCCTGTCTTCCTGTCCCACCAGATATGAACTCCTTATTCATTTTTGAATTCTCAGAGTCAAATAACTTTCTGGTACAAAGTTGCCACCACACAAGGTCTAAGGAATTAATTAATAAATTAATAGAACAAATGCTTTGAAATTTTGTTCTTCAATCCTGGGGCCAAAGTGACACAACATAAATGAAAATGGGTTTATTCTTCTTCTTAATTGATGATAGGACATTAACAGGTTTTCTTCTTACTAAAGAGATAAAAATCCTCAAGAAAGTTAGGAAAGTTGTAAGAACTCCTGATTGGGAAGGTATTCAAACTTCTGACAAGTTAATGAATCAATGAAGTGGAAATACTGAATGCTTGAAACAAAGTCAGTTTTCCCCTATTTGTTTGCCATTTTCTAATCCCCCCTTCATCATGTATTTAAGGATTAGATTTTTAAAAAACTTACATATATACATCTCTTATGTAGAGAAAGGAGAATCTTATCCACTTTCTCAAATTGTAAAATAGTTCTAGAACCACGCGGGAACCCAAACTCATAAGTCCCGTAGCATTTTCCCCCCAGTTACCAATGTAAATACAATGTTAACAGATTTCTTCCTGCCATCACTCACTTTAATTGGGAGACCATGATCCCCTCTCCTGAAGCGTGAGTCTCTGATTCCTGCAAAACCACATACACACAGAGCACACCGCTGCCGAAGGGCTTCCTGGCCACCTAAACCCGGGAAATGACCATAGAGGAAACTGCTTGGGAAACAGGAAACCCGGTCCATAGGAAGGAAAAGAAGCTGACATATATGAAAATGATAATTAAAGCAGTCTTGCTCTTCCCAAACAATCTGGGACTCCTGACAACTGTGACGATATAAAAATAAAACCGAAAAATGGAGGTATCGCCACAGGGTTTGGCGGTACCCATTATCATAGAGTGAGCCAAAAGGTTTGTTAGAGAAAAGACACCAGATCGTGACAGGGAATGTCTTTCTCATACAGCATTTCTTTCTGTTTCTCTAAAGGAGTAACTACAAAACATCAATATCTTCACACACACACACACACACACACACACACACACACACACACACCCCAATGAGGTTTTCCTTCTTGTTGGTGTTGATGCAATTGCTGATGAACACTCATGAATTAATTGTCAAGTATTCAGCTACTGAATAAACCAACAAGGAATGAATGATTACAGACCATCTATTTCCCTCATGGGCTGATTGACGTGGCCATCTAGGGAATGGAGCTGTGCCTGAAAACGGGCTGCGTGAAAGATGACACAGATGAGCTAAATCATTTGAAGAAAGCTTCATAAAGATAAAGCCGGAGAACTCCCTTCCTTTCTGAAAGTCTTATCTTGAAACAGAAGAGAAGCAATTTCTCAATTGTTTATAATAACCATGTTATACCCTTTCTTCTTAGATCATTTATTTGAATAAATGGAAACTTTTCCTGTCAGTGGAGCTGCAATTAGTGGCATTACCTTTTGCACTTTCTCATAAACACTCTGAAAATTAGCACTGTGATTTCAAGGTTCAGAACAAAACACAGAGAAATTAATGAGATTCATAGGAGGGCCGTACAGTTGCAGACTCTAGTCTGTGTCATTACCATTATATTCAAACATGGCGATTCTTCTCGTGGAGAATGGCAATGCCAAGCCTGCCATAGTAACGAAAACCTTAGGGTTTTCGTTGATTCGAGTATTCTTCCTGTTTCAGAGGAGAGCTTTCTGTGTATTTCCTTTTTCCCATCAGAACACCAGGCTAGTTACTAGTTAACAAGACACAATAGATGTCAAATGTCAGAATGACTGAGTCAGACATTACCTTCAACTAAGAGAACAAGATGGCACTTGTGGTGACCTGATGGGCTGTAGCTTGGGAGGCTGTGAAAGTTTGTTCCGAGCTAGGGAATCAGAACACAAATATGGCTCACATAGAGTTGTTTGTTTGTTTGTTGTATATTTTTATTGATTTCGGAGTGGAAGGGAGAAGGAAAGAGGGATAGAAACACCAATGATGAGAATCATTGATCGGCTGCCTCCTGCACAACCCCTGCTGGGGACTGAGCCTGCAATCCTGGCATATACCCTGACCAGGAATTGAACCATGACCTTCTGGTTCTTAAGTGGATGCTCAGCCACTCAGCCACATTTGCTGGGCTCACGTAGAGTTTTAATTGTCCTCATGGTTTGGTGGCATGTATGTTATAAATGCCAGGTAAGTGGATTTGCATATCTTCTACTGTAAACATTCTCCTTTAAAAAATTTAGTGCCCAAAGTTGATTTCAGGACTTTTGAGCTCTGCAGAAGTAAAACGTAGCCAACTGATTTTAAACAGCATTGGGAACAGTTTAGGGAATCTGGAATTCATAGGAGTCTCTGCTATGGTTTTTCCTATATTTCGTAAAATGGTCACTTCTCCCATTGCAGTTGAAGAAAAGAATGTGATTATTTTAGAAGTTGTAGCTTTGGGGTTTCATGATCCAACACAAACGGTTGTGGTTTGGGGGAAGTTAACCAATTCTAAACTCGCCATCCTGAGCTGGCATTAATTGCTCATTAGAAGCAGAAAGAGTTCTCTTTTTACTCCAATGTAAGTACAGCAAGTACAGCATAGGGTCTTTTGACGTATTATGGAAAAATAATGTGGTTCTGAACCTCTGCTTTCTGCCTTTTGGTATTTCGGTTTGGATTTGAGCCAGGGATAGGCTCACTTATTTGATTAGAGCATAAAAAGAATGATTTCATTTAGGCTTTTACAGAGAACTGATGAAATGATACCCAAATCTGGTTTTGGTTCAATACTATTAGGTTAAAAAACAAAAAGAGGGATAATTAAAGAGGAGGTCAGCAGAGGTAGAAAGCAGTTTTTACGGTGTTTGCAAAGGAATAATCAGAGATCCCCTCTCAACTTCTCATGTAAAGAAAGTCTGGAACCTGCGGCCACAGCATCCTCCTTCCTGTCCGTTTCCACCAGGTGTCAAGCACCGAAGAGAAAACCAGCTTTGCTAACAACTGTGTGAGGACAGTGCCAAGTCCTAGGGACTTGGTTTTCTTATCTGTACATAGGATGAGAGCTCCAACCCCCTCCTGGGATTGTTGTCTGGATTAATTGAGATAACATATTGACACAGCAGCACTGAGCAAATAGTTGTTACTATGCATCTGGCTGTAGTATAATTTATTGAGTAAATAATTTACAAATATTCTCTTGGCATTTCACTCTCATTTTAAGACCTTAACTAGACCCCGGGATTTCTTCGCTTTAGGGTTTCTGCAGAGCTGAAAGGAGAAGTTTCTAACTTCCTTCTGGTCTCTGGTCTTTGATTTTAGCATAAGACCATTAAAAAGATGAGTGTGCCCCCAGCGTCAGGGATGAAAGGCGTGCCCTTCTGAA
This sequence comes from Murina feae, assembly GCA_004026665.1. Taxonomy (NCBI): domain Eukaryota; kingdom Metazoa; phylum Chordata; class Mammalia; order Chiroptera; family Vespertilionidae; genus Murina; species Murina feae. The sequence continues at coordinate 70,356 of PVJC01001536.1, forward strand.
GGAGAAGTTGTGTGTGGGAGAGAGAGAGAGAACTAGAAATTGCCCTTTTGACCAAGGGATTTTGTCAAAAGGGCCTGACAACCATACCCGAGGGACTGTGGTCACCTTAGAGGTCACTAGAGTGAGACCGCCCGGAAGGCCTCCCAAACACTTCGTGTGTTGTACCACGTCCCAGGACATTGTAATTAAGCTCTGATGCTGACTAAGATAGAATGGTGTGCTGGCTAATGGAACGTACTCTTCCTAAACACCTCAGTGTGAGTACTATTTCCACTACTCACGTTTACTGAACACATGCGACATGCCAGACACTATTATAAGTGCTTTCCATGTAGTAATCACATAATTGTCACAATGCTATCATACAAATTTTAAAGGAGACTGAGGGGGTCAAATGAATCACCCAACCTTCCAATTCACATGCGGTGTGGCCTGGATGTGAATGCGGGCAGTTCGGCCTCAGCGTCCGTGCTCACACATTGCGTTTCCCATACCTGCCATATTATCCTAGGTCAAGTTCAGGCCAGCTGTGGGCTTAGCAAGGCCAATGGGAAGCCAGGAGTGGTTCAGAGTAGCTACCTCAGGGCAGAGTTTCAGACAGCACTGACTGAGGCGTCCTGGTCCATGGTGGTTGTACTGGCCACGGGCCACAGAGGACCGACTTAGAAGCAACAGGCTTCCTCGAGGGGGTGTGAGGACCCGTTTGCGGGAGAAATCAGTGCCACTTAGAGGATCAGATCGCTGGCCAGCCTGTCAGACTGGGAGGTCTGGGGACCTGGGTTCTGGGTATAACAGAGAAGTGCAGGAGAAACTTCAGGCTGTGGAGTGGCAACAAGACATCAGGAATATGACCTGACAGCCACAGGTCTTTCCTCTGCTTCATAAGGGGACAGCTCCGGGGGAGACTCCATTAGCTCCTCTCCTGCTCCCTTCTCATAGACTTGCCCTGAGTGCCCAATTTGGCACTTAATCAGGTTAATCAAGTGTCTTCTTTAAACAGAGAAATCTCTCAGGGAGTGCTAAGGACCCTTATGGGTCAGAGAGAAAGGTGACCGTGGTGGAGGATGGAGCAGAGAGGAAACACTGGACTCCCAAGCACTTTGGGGGAAGCAGGGAGCTTAAGAGATGTGCCAGGATGGGGAGATAGGGGTGTTTAACACCTGGGGAGATACTCTTAAAGACTGGTAGATAGGAAGAGACTAGAAAATATCTTAAAAGTGTATCAAGGAAAGAAGTAAAAAGGGCATTTCCTTCTCCTCCTCTGGGCTCAGCTGTCTCCCTGTTCCTGCTCCTCGGCTATGTTCTATGATTAGCACAAGGTTATTGGATTTTAAGGGGCTTTTGTAAGCTGGTCTGGGACCCTACAATCAATAATTTTTTTCCCTTTGGGAAACCATTCCCAGTTCCAAATTGGCAATTTCTAAATGGGTTTCTGAAGCAGTTTATATCTATGCTGGGGATTGCCTATAAACACGTTGCCTCCCTTCAAAATGATTTACGCTATGTTTGAAAGCTAGAATTTTGCTCACATGATCTTCCGCCATATAGCTAATACGTCAACATGTTCCTATGAAATCCACATTGGAATATAAATGAACTAAAATGACAACCAAACAACAAGTCTTCAATTTATTTTTGTCTTCTTCTTACCTCAAGTGTTCAGTATTTCCTGTAATCTAGGTAAGTCCCAACTCTCTAAGTGGCACTGAATATTTACCAACACCAAGCTCCATCAAACCTCAAAACCCATCTAATTTGTGGACACAGTGGTGTGTTTTTGCCCTGCCTCAGAATCTCTTCCGCTCCTCAGTTCAGCTATCTGAGGCAATCAGGGGCAGCAGTTATCTACTGATGGAGGGCCACACTGGGAGGAACTGTTTATGAAGCTCAAGAGGGCTCATCCACAGAGAAGGGAGTGGTTATTTCAAGGCAGGAGCCAAACTGCAGCAGTTTCTGGGTGAATACATTTGATGACTCCAATTCTTTATTTCATTCCATATTTTAAAGATTTTAATAATGAAATAGTATTTTTAATGGAGAAATAATTTACATATAGCAATCCATTAGTTTTAGGTGTCTAACATGAATTTGATATATGTATCTTCTACATATATAAAAGGCTAAGCAACTGTCCAACCCGATCGCCTGACCAGCCAGTAGGTATGACGCGCACAGATCACCAGAGAGCAGATGTTCCACATGGAGCTGCCGAGCTGCAGTGACTAGGCAGCAGTGGTTCTCTGGTGACACACCCCAGGACCAGAGAGGAGGGAGTCCGATTCCAGTGTGCATCACCCGAGAACTGCTCTCTCACAATTTGGGATCCCTTGTGGGATGTCAGAGAGCTGGTCAAAGATCCCTGCAGGCCAGGCCGAGGGACCCCACCTGCTGGAGGGACCCCACTCACTCTGCAGACATCCTTTGAGCTGTGGTGCTGTCCCAGGTGTGGCTGGCCGAGGAGGAACGGCGGGAGGTTGGCTCCAAGGCATGCCCGACCCATCTTTCCCAGTCCCACCCTGCTGGCTACTTTCTAATTAATTTCCTTTCAATGTGCACAAATCTGTGTACTGGGGCACTAGTATAGAATATGCTCTTGTCACAAAAAATAATCCAAGGGAATATAGGTAGAGCAATTTTACCCAAAGACTGAGAATCATTTTTAGTCCTTTCAAAAAATTCTACTGCCTTCTTCTGGAGCAAATTCCCAGCTCTGTGGCAAATCAAACTCTCACTTGCCTACCTAAATAAGTAGCCAAAGGCCTGATAACTTCTCATGAACAACTCAGTGAAGCCAAGTGAGTTCCTGGGATAGCTCAAAGCTCCCAGACCAGGAGACAATACTTCTTTTTCTTTTTATCTAGGCAATAGGTGTGTTCTTTGTTTCTTTTCTTTTCTTTTTTTAATATATTTTATTGATTTTTCACAGAGAGGAAGGGAGAGGGATAGAGAATTAGAAACATCAATGAGAGAGAAGCATGGACCAGCTGCTTCCTGCACACCCCCTACTGGGGATGTGCCCGCAACCAAGGTACATGCCCTTGACCAGAATCGAACCTGGGACCCTTCAGTCCGCAGGCCAACGCTCTATCCACCCAGCCAAACCAGCTAGGGCAGGTGTGTTCTTTCTGATAATAAACAGGAAAATACCTGAAGGGAAAGGCCTTCTCAATGCTTGTGTTGGCTCACTGACAGCAGGAGCACATTTCTCCTATTTCTCATTTTTAGAAAACAACGTTCTGATGATTTTTTTTCCTTGTGTGGCTAGCACACATTCCATCCTAGATCCCTTTCTCAAGATGGTTAGCATGTCCTCAGCATCTTGTTCTCCCTTTCTTCTCATTGCAGAATTCACCGGATGCTTCCTTCAGCATCCAGACAGCTGCCAAGTATGATCCTAGACCATCTTCATAACAAGGTGAACAAATCTTTCCGGATGTTTTCATTTACTCACCCAACCATCACCTTCCTGAATCAATCCCCTTTGCCAGAAAGCTAAATCACCATGTCTTTTAAGACAGTGGAAAGTAGCACACCTCCTTCCCATCCATGTATCTATCTACAAACCCCTTCTTTAGATAAACATTCTTCTAATTTAGTCAGAGTAAAAAAAAAAAAAAAAAAGTTGGGAGGAGGTATGATATACTCCATGTGGCTCTTTAAAAAAAGACAGGAATAAAGGTACTAATATTTTTAGAAAACTCTAGAGCCATCTCATTTCTGAAATTACTTACAGGATATTCATGTTGCTATTAAATAAGCAGATAATCTTTATCTGCTAATAAAAAAGAAACACCACAAAAAAATAAAACACAACAGTTTACTGCCAGAGGACTGTGACAGTCTTAACAAGTTTTACAGAAAATAAAATACCAGCAGATAACAGGTATTATGTTTTCTTTTGGCAAATTTTAACACTTCACAGCTAGCATATCTTGCTTACTTAATTGGACCTGTACAAACTCACCAGGCCTTTTCACTCGCAGCCATTGAATTGCTCCCAGTTTGCTCTTTACAGCTTTTCAGAGCCTACATGGGAAAACAGCTCCACAACAGACTGGCTGAAAAGATTTTTAAGGTCTCATGTCCATATTTACAAATCTTGCAATCTGTGTGTATTCATTGATTTTAACACAAATAAAGGGAATAAATCAGGAGCTCCTCCGGGGAAAAAATAACACACCACACTGAATTTGAAAGAAAAAGAACAAAGTATGTCTGCTGAGGCCACTCTCAGGTGGTCTCTAGGGCCTTCCCTCGCTGCAACCCTGGGCCAACAGAGAGCACTGCTATTTCTCCAAGCTCATGTGGAAGCGAGTACCTCTCTATCAATAGCATTCCTCACCTAGGTTATTGTCCGTGTCCTGTTTGGGCTTAGATGGCTGTATTCATGACTGGATTGTGAGCTCCTCCAAGGTAGAGGTAGTATTATATTCTTGTTATCAGCACTTGGCCTACACTAAGTCTGAGTACATAGTTGTTAAAATTGAGTGGGAGACACAGAGAAAAGAGGAGAAAAATAGAAGGATGCCAGAGCAAGGGAGAATCTGAGGGGACAGTGGGAGAAATCTTCAGCTTTGGGCTAGTGGACAGGTGTGATAATGGAGAGAACAATCAAGAAGATGGCCAGGAAAGATCCAGAAAGTCCCAGGACAGCCAAAGAAAGACTATTAGATCATAGACAAAAATACATTTTCTTTTAAAAAATAATCATAGATCATAATCAAGTGATTGCTTTCATCATTTTGGCTTAAAAACTTTGTGAGCACATTCACTTTCTTTCAGCCTATTTTAAAACTAGTTTCAATGTAGTTAGTGGGTAACTTATCTTCCTAATTTCCTTCTTGGCAGTTCAGAAGTTCCCCAGTATCATGTGACTGGGAATATTTGTTAGGCCTCTCAATGGGACTTGGGGGGTTCTGAGTGCATGAAAGTGTTTTTTGATGACATGTCCATGGGATGATCGGATTAGAGAAGTCGGACTACTTTGGTGTTTACTGAATCAACTGGAATTGATGCTATAATTTTAAATTGTGGGTCAGAAATCTTGAGGTCAACCTGGAGAAGCACCTGGCGCCCTCTCTTGGGTCCCACTACTCCCCTGAGGGGACTGTGGATCAGATTTTTAACAAGTGATGCTGAAGACCAGCCACAGTCTCCTTCATAAAAGCTGCCTTGTTGGATGTGACAGACTAATAGGAATGAAATGTTAACTTTCTAAACTTGCTTTCCTAGATCTCTCCAAAAGTAGCAAGACAATGGTGCGATTTCTCAGGCCTTTGCTGGACAAAAGATACTAGTGTTTTTCCTTGGCTTGGGGAGAGGACAGGAAAGGACGCTGAGATGCTAATCCCTGGCTTGGAGTATCTCAGGCAATGACAAAGAGCTCTGGTCTTTTATGACACAGCATTTACCAAGCATCCCTTTGGGACGCCCTTGTTCCCAATTGTCTGGGAAGCATAAAATCAGGCACTTTTGGCAATGCTCAACACACCCGAGCATGGGAAACACAAATTAAAATAGAGATATTTCTTTATTCACTAGCTTGTGTTTCCACTTACACTTTTCTTTGGCATAAAAATAGAATCATTAAGGTAGGAAGGACCCAAGTGTGTAGATATCTAACTAAGTTCTGGCGAAGGTCAGTAACACTTTAAGTCTCATGAAGGTTAAGTATTTTCATTTGTTTGGCTTCCGATGAAGAGATAAAATAAAATCAGGTAAATAAACAAACAAAAAAGCAGGACTGCTTACTCTAAAATTACTTGTGTTCTGTTGCTTATAGTGGTTTTGAGATGGAGGACTTGCCAGTGCATTGGGCATGGTGTTCCCTTTTGGTTTGGGGAAAACTACTTCCCTTTATTTTATTGCTTGTTTGTTTGATTGAGGGAGAACTTCTCATCAAAGCAAGTAAGTCAATCTCAATTAAGTTAGAAATAGTGAACGGTTCTCTCCATTGGTATTCTGGAGAATTGTTTTCTTCTGCTACTGAGAATATCAGTGACGAGTTGCCTCATCCCTGCTAATGTCATTCTGTTTAATTCAAATGTCTGTAATCAAGCCAATAAACAGCTGTTTGTTCTGGCCTATAGCCACGAGACGTCTATCTCTGGACGGGGCTGAAGCCATTTGGTAGAAGGCTGCCAATCCTTACTATGCCTTTCTGATGAGTGTTTTTAAGGTCTCATATGTGGAAGAACCTACTGGTGCTGGGAGTTTTATATGCTCTGCATAACAGTGCTGACAGCTCAGACAGGCTCTTAAACAGCAGTGGGAATGTGCTAAGGGCTGCACACAGGAAGCCACAGCACTGAAGTGAACACTGGAGGCAATCAGCTCGGTCACCGGACTCTGCTCTTCCAACCCTGACCTTGTGAGCAGAAATAGGAGTGTGAACATCAGAAAACTTTTTAAAAACAGGTTTGCCCTTCAAAAGAGCTGGTGTCTTTAGTGGCCACCAGGAATAGAGAGTTCCTTATGTGGTTCTCAAGAAAGCACTAAGAGCTGCAGCGGCAGGCAGTGGTCATCAAAGAGGGTGAATGAGTGCTGACTCACCAAGAGGCCATCACTATGACCACACACAGCTCTGCTCCAGCAATGATGGCGGCAATGCGTGCCAATGTTTATTGAACACCAAAACCCAGTCTCTGGCACTATTTTAAGTATGTGACATGTGCTTTCTAAAAAATTTGATTTTTAGAGAGAGGTGAAGGGAGAAGGAGAGAGCAAGAGAGAGAAAAACATCAATGTGAGAGTGAAACATCGAACGGCTGCCTTCTGCATGCCCATGCTGGGGATTGAGCCCCCAACCTGGGCATGTGCCCTGATTAGGAATCGAATTGACAACTGTTCAGTGCACTGGACAATGCCCAACTGACTGAGTGGCGCTGGCCAGGGCAACATGTACTTTTAATCAAACTCTAAGCACCCTCCTCTTGGGCATTTTTGTGAATGCTCAAGAGTCTAATGTATTTTGTAAGTATAGCTTTGCCTTCTTGAAAAATATAGGAGAATGAACCACTATCCTGAAAAAGCACACACAAAGATCATCTCTCCAGAGGTCCCAGCATGCTTTTCTGTTCCCAAATGCTGAAGGATTGGTAAAGAGACTCCTCTAATACAAAAACTTCCCTTGCCTCAAAATAAAATGATCTTGGAGTCTGGGAAGATCAGCTGAATCTGAATTGTTCAGGTGCGATGTACAAACAATTGATATCTCTGAAGACAGCCCTTCTGAAATGTACTCCAATACCCACTTTTCAAAGGCTAAATGACTTACGTTGCATGCTCCATTAATGTTTGCCCAGATGTCTGAGACCCAAGATGGAGGGCAAAGACTAGGGTTCAGTAGAAGATGAGAAAGATTCCTTGTCCTCTTTAAAAGAGCAAACATCTGCTCCCCTCCAAGCTGGTATACAAGTCCAACAGGGAGTAAATATGAGAGTAATTAAAATGAACTACTGTGCATTAGTGTGGTTTGATTTATGTGAACAACTTCTGTGGGAGAGGATCTGGTGGACTAATAGGAATGGAATGGCTGTGGTTGGGGTAACCCAAACATAGGGATATATTTAGATCACCATTGGCCATGTTCTTCTGCTCTAAACTATCTCAGTGAAGACACTAGTAAATTCAATAATAGGAGTTAGGCATGGGCTTACCCAGTGAAGGTCATAGTCAGATGGCCTTGCTCTTCCTTCGTCATCCTCATATAATGTGAAACCTTCCCTCCGAGCCTGATAATACTCCTTCCGCAACTTCTGGATGCGATCAGCACCTCCACTCATGGGATAGCCACTACAGGACACAAACAAACACGGTCACACAGTATACGTTACCCTGGAAACTCACGTTTTGATCTTCTTGTTAAAGGAGCTGACGTCTGCATTTGGAAGATTCAACAATGTCAGTCAAATATGCTAGGAAAACTGTGAAATCTGTAATAACAATGAACAAAAACGAGTCCTGACATGCATACCTTTAGCTTCAAGGGTCAGAATATCTGACTTGAGTGAGAGGGTAAGAAAAGGTCCTGACCTTTAGAGCAATTAAAACAGCCATCACATTTTTCTTATAGTCACAGCCACAAAATTTGGTTACATTCTCATGTGGGTATCTCATTTTCTCAACTAACTATTGCCTATTTGAGACCAGTTGCTTGACCTGAAGATTGGATGTGACACAGAGTTGGCATGTACCAGTGTTCAATTCAATGAGACTCGTGCATTTTTAGAGTGTGGGCGGGTGAGGTACATGAACACGTGAATGTGTAAGCCATGTCAAAAAGTAAAAAAGAAAAAGAGAAAGCGGGTGATAGTAAAACGTGTCCACTTGTTTACTAGTACAAGGTTCTCTCTCTACTTTAGCCACTTCTTCCTCTCAGGAATTATAGCTTCTCCAGTGACCCATCCACTAAACCCCAAACTGGTCAGCCAGTGGCTCCCTTTTAACTGGTATTTGTCCCCATCATTTCAATAGAACCAACATCATGAGATACAGTTCAGGGCTAGGAAACAAGAAAGGAATGAGAGGCAGAACTCACAGTTGTTCAGCTTCTTTGGTTCATTTGAGGTATAACTGAGAGCCCTATTGTGTCAGCCCTTCAGTTAAGATCTGGGAAAGTAAAAATGGACAATTCACAGTCCTTGTCTGCAAAAAGCACACAGTCTGGGAGTCAGGGGACAGATGGTGATAGGGACTACAACCCACTGCGACAGGTGCTATAACAGAGTCTGCACAGAGAGGAAGCAGACTGCTTAGAAAACTTAGACAAGGTGAGCACAGGGCCACAGAGGAAGGTCACGGAAGGCTCCATAAAGGAGGGGACGCCTTGGCTGAATCGTGAAGATACTCAACAGCTGGGGGAGATGAGGAAATTCTGGATAGAGGAAAGGGCAGTGTAAAGGACAGAAATGAGAAAGCATCTTGCTTTGGGGAACACAAGTAAGTTATTTGGGGCAAGCAGCGGTCTCAGCTTTATTTGTCCTGCCACATGCACAGATCAGGTGGTATATGCTCTCTTTCCTCACTTATTGAGGAAGCACAGTAGAATAAAAGTGCATATGTTGGTGATCTGTGACATTTTGAATTTACTTTAGTGACAAAAGCATATTCTTTGCAAAATTTAGTGTTTTAACTCAATTTGTAAGAACAACCATAATGACACTCATATTTCACAAATCACTGCATGTGGGTGGAGCAGGAAGGAGAGACAAGTGTGACACTGAAAGGTAAGTAGGGGCCCCATTGTGAAGAGCTTTCCATGCCCAAAACATCCCCCAATATTACAGTTGAGTTTTAAGTTTCAGTAAGATATAAAATAAGACCTCTGAAAGCAATAGAAAGAGGTAAACTATTATTTTGTTAAAACATTTAAAATTAAGCTAGTAAACTATAACAAGAAAATGATGATTAAACATATTTTGGAGGAAAAATGTTCTTCCCAAACTAGATTGTGAGTTAATTAAACATCATGAGATACAATTGTACGTGTTGATACCGTACAATCTCTCTACAAAGTTAGTATCTGGTTCTAAGCTTTCTACGTACCCTATACATTGAGTAGCTGATGCTTTTGATTAAGAAAAGACAAACATTTCTAGATCACATACCTTTATATTTTTTCAATATCTATTTTAAAACTCTCAAATAACTCTGTTTCTATACCATGCTTTTGTTTTTTTTAATAGAAGTTTTTCTTGAGCACTTGAAAGAAAGTTGGGAAGGCCTGATATGCTTTTCCAAACTACAGGAAGCTCTCTGGAACAGCTTGCCTCACTCCTGAGTATGAGGAGCTGACTATGATACCTGTATCCAATGTGCAGCGTCTGCTGATTATGTGAAAGCATGAGCTGCAGTCAAACTCACCAGATAAGTCTAGTCAACACAGTGTAAACATCACATACATAATCTATTAGTTTACCCAGAGAAACTGAAGCACTGAATTCAAGCAGAAAGAAGTCATCAGTAATAAAGAAAAAGAAAAAAAAACTGATTAAGGCACCATTTAAAAAAACACACACAAAACCCACCACTTTCCTACATTTGTGGCGGAGAAAGAAAACATACTCAGACTGTAAACTATTCTATATATATCTATAAATATATAAATTTTAAAATACAGGTTTAATCATATTTCAGTTCTCAAAGAGAGGGATTGGGGCAAGAATACAAAATCAGCTGTTTAGGATTCAGAAAATCTCTTATTAGTTGACAGGAACATGACTATTTACCCAGAAAAGAAATCTGGCCTCAGAGAAAAAAATAGAAAAAAAAACTAGAAAGTCATGGACCATCTAAGTGCAAGACAAGATGTCCCTTCTCCCTCGTGTGGATATTTTAAAGAAGATATGGACACCGTACACGTCTGTCATTAGCTGGAACTACACCTCAACACTGTCTCTTTTTCTTTTCCTCTCCACCCCCATTCTGCTGTTAGTACCTGTGTCATATTTTTTTTCAAGTGGGTGTTTTATATAATAAAATTAGAAACAGCAAATTTTGGTTTCATTTTTTAGCTCTCCTCTGCAGATAATATACAAAAGCTCACCATCACATCAATAAAAGTGATATACACAGCAATTGTTAACAAAGCAGTTAATTGATTTCATTTTGTGTTGAGAATGCAGAAATGTGAAAATAAATATAAAAATACCATTGTCATAATAGCAACAATAATCATAATAGTTTTAATTGATAGAAACTTACATAGTAAATATATTGGTACAGACTTTTAGTTACTCCATTTTCTGCCCAGAGCAGACATCACTAATCAATTACAGCATTCTTTCCCAGTGACCCTAGACATGGTCTTAGGATTCTTCTCAACTGAGAACTTCAGAAAGCCACTACCAATTTGCAAGAGCTGGCACTTGAGTTTATTTCCAATTCATGTGTAACGGGTGCTATAAATAGCTCAATATATCAAATAAAATGGAAAGGTAGGTGTTTTTGTGTTTTAAAAAAAATATATATATATATATATATATATATATTGATTTCAGAGAGAAAGGGAGAGGGAGAGAAAGAAAAACCAATGATGGGAAAGAATCATTGATTGGCTGTCTCCTGCATGTCCCACACTGGGGATTGAGCCTGTAACTGGGAATCAATCTGTGACCTTCTGGTTCATAGGCTGATGCTCAACCACTGAGCCATGCCAGCCCGGCAAAAGGTAGGTTTTATTGTTCTGCTCCATAGAGCTAACAGATGATGATCAAGGTCTGTCTGACTTCAAAAACTAGTCTTCCCATCCATGTGTACTATCTCCAACCTGGGTCTCTTCCTTTATCTTATCTACTAGAGGCCTAATGCATGAAATTCATGCAAGAGTGAGCCTTTCTTCCCCTGGCTGCCAGCATTGGCTTCCCTCTGGCACCTGGAACACAGGCTTCCCTCTGGCCACCAACAGGTGCCCAGGACCCATGCTTCCCTCGCAGCCCTGGCTTCGTCTGGAAGGTCGTCCAGGAGGACATCTGGACTAATGAGCATATTATACTTTTACTATTATAGATGTCTTAGAGACTGGGTCCGCAAGCCATATACTAGCCTAGAATGAAAGTTAATTCCAGCCTTCAGAACTTACTTTCTGAGGACTCCTACTTTCCTTCCTTTATTACATGTTATCTGTTTATTTTTCTGGCTTTATGGGACTTAGCAGTAGTGATTCTAGGAAATATTTTGCCTAAATGCTTCAGAAGTGATGTCAGATTATGATGGAACTCAAATACTCTTGCAACCATATAACATCAGGCAAAACATCAATAACCCCATCTCCACGTTAATAGAAAATTTGCCTTTCTGTATTAATTGTTCACTGGATAAAGTTAGCAGTTTTATAAAATAGAAAGGCTTGTATTATAGTAGTATTTATATGTAGGTGATCAAGGCCACTCCTATGCTTTCAATGTGCTGAAATTTTATATAAAACGAATTTAAACAGTGTAACGAAACAAATTTCTTGTAAATTATACTGGCTATACCAGTATCTTTAAAGACAGACATGTAGCCAAGCCAGTGTGGCTCAGTGGTTGAGTTTCAGCCAATGAAACAGGAAGTTATGGTTGGATTCCCAGTCAGGCACATGCCCAGGTTGCTGGCTTGATCCCTAGGGTGGAGCATGCAGGAGGCAACTGATCAATGATTCTCTTTCATCACTGATGTTTCTATCTCTCTTTCTCTCCTTTCTTCTCTGAAATCAATAAAAATATCTATACATATAAAAGCCTAAGCAACTATTCAACTGTTAACCGGTAGCTATGATGTGCTCTGACCACTAGGGGGCAGATGCTCAACTTACAGACATGGTAACATGGAACAGACTGATGAATCTCAGAAGGAAGGGGGGTGAGGGGAAGATGGGAAGAGATTAACCAAATATCTTATATGCACACTGGAGGCCCAGTGCACGGATTCATGCATTGGTGGGTCCCTCGGCCTGGCCTGTGGGGATTGGGCCCAAACTGGCAGTCCAACATCCCTGAGAGGTCCCATATTGTGAGAGGGTACAGGCCAGGCTGAGGGACCCCACCAGTGCACGAATCCATGCACCAGACCTCTAGAATTCTAATAAAAGACAGACATAGGCTCTTCTTATAGCACTTGAGAGCTGGATAGTGTTTAGAGCTGTAATGGAATTCATAAGCCATATCTTTTTCTTCATATCCACCTAGAGTAATATGTGCCCATATGCAATGAATATCACAGTGAGGCATCATCTGCTCCTTCAAAATCTAATCTCATTCTTCCCAGTTCAGAATGAACTCCACTGAAGTTCACTTTAAGATAAGACAAGTATTCATTTGGGCTTGCCATAGTCTTCTCCCATTACTACTGCAGGCTGGAAAAGGGAAACCAATATTTATTGAGCTCCTGTAATGCCCTAAGCTTACTACTTATGCTTTACCTACTTCATCTCACTTAACCCTCCATCAAATTTGTGAGGATGATGCTGTTACTGACATTCCACAGGTGAGTACATGAGGCTCAGAGAAGTTGAGTAGCACAACTGCTGAGCAGCGGGCCAGGGGTTGGGTGACTGCAAACCCAGAGTCACTTCTACCATATCATGTTGCCTCGCCAGAAAGGCACTAAAACACAGTAGACATTTCTAGCAGCAGATCACAGGCGCATCCAGGCGGAGGGAGCTTAGCAAAGCACATTTATAGCCTTACCTCCTGATATACTTTTATTTGCACAGATCTGTGCCACAAAAATAGAAGTATAAGTAGCTAAAACAATAGAAAGACATGCAACAAAGTCGGTATTCACTGAAGAATGATGTTGGAGCAACTGCGGACAGAGAGTTCTGGATAAATAATGTTACATCTCTTCCAGGCTTATGTGGTAGATGGGTATAAAACTGAATGGGGTGTGAAAGAGAATCCACATGAGACAAAGATCCCACATGAAAGAGGAAGAATGGGGACTAAGATGGACTGGCAGCCAAAGCCGCTCCCGGGAATGGTCACTCTGACTGAATAAGGGGGAACCAATCACTGACAATGAGCCACTGTTGGGTTTGCGAATTAACTTGGGGTGATTTTGTGTGTATGCCTTAGCGGGCATGGATGTAAAGATGTGCACACTAACTGTGATTCAATGGCACGTGGTTGGTTCCTACAAGCCATGCTATTTTCAGACCTGTAGCTCTGTGTCTGCAGAGGTGTTTGCCTTTGGTGAGGACAGCCCTCATTTGCAAGGATCAGCCTGGGGTCCAGAAAGGTCATGTGGTTAAGAAATAGTCTTTGTAAAATGGGGCCTTCACAGGACTATTTCTCCCTGGATGTGGCAATCCTTACAAAGTCACTGAACAACACGATGTAAATTAGATGAGTGTGCACCAACGATAATCAGAACAGGAAGTATTTGTAAGTTTGGGGTTGGATAGACTCTTTAATTTCATATGAGGTTGCTGTAAAATGTCATTTTGAGGTTTATTACTAAACTAGGGGCCCAGTGCATGAAATTCATGCACTGAGGGGGGGTTTCCTCAGCCCAGCCTGCCCCCTCTCACATATTGGGAGCTCTCATGGGATGTCCTACTGATGGTTTAGGCCCACTTCTTGCTCCCCTTGGGGAGTGGGCCTAAGCCACAGTCTGGCCTCCCTTTGTGGGAGGCGACCAGGCTAATCAGGGGAAGCCACCAGCCCCATCACCCTGCTGCTGCAACCACTGCCAGTCACCACAGCCACCAAGGTGTTTTCATCAACACAGACTGCAGTCCCTTCACCATGAAAAAATGACAACTTTCTTTAGGCATTTTCAAGATGTGTCTTTCATAGGATATGACATTTCTTTCTTTTTTTTTTTATCCTCACCTGAGGATATGTTTCCATTGATTTTTAGAGAATGTAGAAAAGAAAGACAGAGAGAAACATCAAAGTGAGAGGAACACTTTGATTGGTTGCCTTCTGCATATGTCCTGACGTGGGCCCCAGCCAGGGAGAAGCCTGCAACCTAGGTACATGCTCTTGGTCAGAATTGAACCCATACCCTGCAGTCAGCAAGCTGAGGCATTATATACTGAGCCAAACTGGCTAGGGCAGGATATGACATTTCTTAGCCCTTCAGCAGTGGACCTTCATTTTTTTTCTCCAAGAGTGGTGGAAAAACCCTAGATCACCTTTAGGGATTCTTATTACCCAAGTTACTAAGAATATTACCAGTGGCATACAGGGAGTTTAGCCAATGGGCGATAAGAAAAGGTGTTTCCTCTGTAGTTCACTCTGATTACCAGCTCCACCCCTGCCCAGGCCTGTAGCCTATGGCCAAGGCTACAGGCCTGGGCAGGTGACCCCTAGGCCTCTCTGATCGCCAGCTCCACCCTTGCCCCACTACAGCCTCTGGCCAAGCTACAGACCTGGGCAGAGGACCCCCAGACCCCTGTATTGCCGGCTCCGCCCCTGCCCAGGCCCTGAGATTGTGGGCTCTGCCCCTGCCCCACTGCATCCTCTGGCCAAGGCCTCTGGCCTGGGCAGGGGACCCCCAGCCCCTTCTGTTTGCCTATTTTGCCCCTTGGGCTCCCCACCTCCCCCACCACCTGCCTGGCTAACAGGCCTGACCTCTTCAGTGGCGGGGCTGAGCCAGACTGTGCACTGCCATCTTGTGACTATGGGCACTGCCATCTTGTGGCTATGGGGACGGCCATCTTTGTGATGAAGTGACACCTAATTTGCATATTACTCTTTTATTAGATAGGATGTTTAATTATATAAATATGCTGTCAATCTTTCTGTACTTATAAAAGGGTGGGATTTTAAAGGTTTTCTCAAAAAGGGTTAAGTCTCTTGAAAGATATGGGGTGAAGGAAAACATTTTTATAGCCTTTTAAGAACACCAGGATGCCAATCTTTTCCTGTTTCTCATCCCTCCACCCTTGGGGTTGTTTGGGGTTTTTTTTGCATTCAAGGACCTAAAAATTATCATTGTTATAAACTTCAATTTTAGTAGTACCATTGTTGCCTTAGAAAACAGGGCTTTTTTTTTTTTTTTTTTTTTTGAAAGTGGGAACAGACTTCTCAAAGTATCTGTGTTCTGGGTCACTCACACTACCGATAACATGAATGAAATATAATCTAAAATAAATCTATGTGCAATCTTATTTGACCAACTTTACTTTAAACTAGTTTCTGGAAAAGACTATTCCATCGAAGACAGACAGTCACGGACACAACTGTTACTTATTTTCTGTTGGTGCTAAAGATCTCTGTCAAATAAAAGTCCTCAGAGATTTTTATAAATGCATCCAGGCTCATTAATTCAAAAGGCTTTTGAAGATTTATAGAAACTATAGCCCCAAAGCACTTACATTAATACTCTACAGATTTGCCTTTCATAGCAAAAATGCATTTATATAGTGGCCCATATACACTAAAGGAGCTTAAATAATAAACAATGGGTTTTAATGGGGCTTAATTCTATAGAATTCTTCAAGTGATACTTTAGTCCTGAAAAGCTCTAAAAATTATCCAGTGTAAATATTCGGTAAATATTATGATTAAGTAAACTCCCTATCTTCTCCTGCTTCCAATTTCTTATAAAGAATACTTTTTTGAAAAGTACATTGACAAGTAAGATTTTTCATGGCTTAGTCTATCCAGTGAAATTTTGGGACCCACAATTGAGTATCCATTAATCACATCTGGGAATTTTTTTTCTAATTTCTTCCCAAATTCATCATCACTATTTATCACTTTAAATTATTTTTGCTAAAATGTTTCCCCAAATAATAAGACTATGCCTTTCCTCATATGAACATTTAATGTCTATCAGATTTAAGTTACTTTGTTGATTAAATAATTCATTGAAATGAAGAGCCCTTTGCTTGCTTACTATGATGGCCTAAAAATTCCTCAATCAAGAGTAATGAGTTTAGAGAAAAAGTGAAGCATGTTATTAACAGACAAAATAAACTGTTCACATCTAGACTCTGCCTTTATTTCCAGGACTACATTTGTCAATTATCTCTGACCTCTACTTCTTAGAAGGTGAAGGAACAATGCTTAGCCATTAAAGAGAATATTTAATGACACATAAAAAAAAAAACTGGTGACAGAAGAGGAGAAAATACAGTGTTCTATGCTAATATGTAACTTTGAAAAGTATGTATTTGTATAAATTACTAAGAATTCAACAAATCACTTTCTATGTCAGGATCATGTGGGGAAGTTGGAAAAAACCTGTGCAGAGAGACTGATATGCAAGTAGGGTTAGAAGAGGAAGAGGAAGAGAAACCACAAAGCACAATGATGCATTCGCTCGTCCTGTAATCCTCCCGGCCATCCGGATGTTGCCGGGGGCATGCTGACCTAGCAGCTACAACCTGACAGCATGACTTGGCTTACCTGGGTGCCTGGCTTTGCCATGGCAACCTGAGTCTTGACCTTTCGTCTTTCTCAACACGTTGCCTCCTTTCAGCATCGGCTCTCTTTGAGGTCTTTGTTTTGTTTTCTCCATCCCTAAACTTGGTGAATTTGACTTTGACTCCTATAGCTTGCAGATTTTTCCTAAAAACCTTAACCCTGGACTGGACCTTGACCCCCAGTGAAACAAGCCTTAGTGGATATAAAGGCCCCCGTCCCTGGCACTTTTGATTGCATAATGGCAAGCATTTCTACTCACGCTACGAACCACGCTGCCATTTACCGTTGAAAGCAATCTCATTGATGCATGAAGGACAACTTTCTCCCATGTGATTGATTGTTGTGACTGTGAATCTCCCCAGATCAATGTCATCTCCTCTTCTGTTAAAAGGCATTGCTCTACCTTTGCTCTTTATCACTTGAGACAAAGCAAGGCCAATCTCTAAGCAGATCACCTCTAATCAGAACATCCTGCTTCTCTGTCTCCATTTCCAACAAATGCAGAATTTCTTTGGAATGATATTGACAGTATTTTCACAATTCAACAACACACAACAGCTTCAACTCACCATTATAAGCCTGTAACACATAACTGCATTGTTCTGGTAATGTACAATCACCTCCTGGCTGTGTTCAAATTTCAGAAGCCAGTTTTGCCATTAGTCATAAAATATCCATGTGAGTTATTCATATTTTGAATAGTATTCTAATACATTTCCTCCAACACAGCACAGTATTCTTGAGCCTTAAATAATTTACGCAAATACTGGGCACATTCAGAATTATGTATAAACAGAGGATACATATTGTCTCGAGACATTTTGCCAATTTTATTAACAATACAAAGTATGTGGATGTCACAGAAAGAATTTATCAAGTGTTTCATGTGGTAACTTTCGTTGTTAAAGACAGATCTAAAAATCTAGTTGAAATGTTTACACTGGATGGTTGCAAAATTAGCCCTTCATTTCTACTCTACATCTTTGCAAAAAACAAACGTATATAGATGCAAAGAAAAATAGATTTGGATCAATTTGGAACTGTGCATCCACTGTGTCTTTCATTAAAGATGGTAAACAAACCATGCTCTCAATTATAATTCATGTAGTTACAGCTGTTCTTACATGGTTGAAATATAGTGACATTGCATCTCAACTGTTTAACTGATGCACCAAATATCTGAGTGTAGAGAAAAATGGGGATCTGTGGGGGGTGGGGGTGGCAATTCAACTTGTGTTCTTGTTCCCACCGGCCAGTCCATGTAGTGAACACAGGGCCCTGGACAAGAGTTGCATTGGTTTCCCTGGGTTGGTGTCAGTTCCGAAGCACCTCTCATAATGTAACCTTGACATTGTGTTGAACTCAATTCCACTATTTCAAGATATGCATTCATTGCCCAACATGGCCCCTTGCATGCAAGCCAACTCCTCCACCAGGGCACAGCCATCTGACACGGCGCTCGAGGACACAGTGTGGGGTGGATTCAGGGAGAGGCCAGGTAGGGTCCAAAACAGCCTTCGCCTTCCGTGTTTTCCAAGGTCTATTTTGACTGTACACAATTTTTGCCTCACCTCATGACTCTAGAAACTAACCCAAGATATGACCCTACACGAAACATTGTAAGGTTTTTCAAAGAGTTTTATGGTCCAAAATAAAATTAGCAAAATATTGATAAAAAGGTAAATGGAAGAAACCTATAAAACCTTTAACTCTTATTCGCATTGTTGAGCTGAACAAAATAAGGTTTAAGGAGAAATAAACTTTGTTTATAGAGTATGTGAGCAAATTAATGTCATTACAACACACACACACAAACACACACACAGTCAAAGAAATTCTCACCAATAAGTGCAGGACTTGCAAGATGAAATTATCTTCCAGGCTTAAGTTAAACACAGCTTGAGGTTTAGAAATACATATCTGACATTTAGATGGGAATTAAACTTTCAGAGTATATTCTGGGGAAAATAGGCCTTTGTCGCAGCAGGCCAGAAAACCTTGGGAATTTCCTGGGCTTCCATAAAATTCCCCCTTCCTCAGAGGAAAGAAGAGAGAAGCTGGTCTTCTCCCAGGGGAATCCCAGAATGCCATCAAAGGCCACTGATTCCCAAGCTGCCACCTAGACCCTTCCTTTTAGATGGTAAGAAAATAGGACCTAACTGACTACAGAAATTTAAGGGAAAATAAGCAGATTCTAAATGATTTAGTGCATGCATGCTGTTTTCTTAAATTTTTTTATTTGGAGGATTATATCAGTCAGGATAGGCTACTGTATGCTGTGGTGACTAAATGTCAGTAGATTAAAACAATAATTTCTTACTCACATAACAAGGCTTATTTTTCCTCCCTTAGGAAAATAATAAAAGTGACAAGGGAAAAAAATATATAAGAACAAGGTTTTCAATTGAAAGAAGCTAAAAATTGTGATTAGGAGCTCAACACCAAATGTCTGGAGACAAAGCTTTCTAAATATATATGTAAACGAGTCCTTACCGACACATTAAAGGGATCTGATAATAAACTACCCAAACACCCAGAGGGGACATGTGGGTCACATGGATATGTGATTGTGGGGCCGATCTTAATTATCACATATATATGGTGTTAAATCATACTATTTCATGAGCATAGAAATCTACACGAAGTATTCTGAAATGATTAGCATAAAAGCAATTAAGTCCAAGAATCTATCAAGAACATTTTGACATTCCCCAATTCCTTTCAATCCTTTTACACCTTTATGCTGAATACTGAGCTCTAGACATTTTAAATAAGGTTATAATAATTAGCCGATCCAAACAGATTCTCAGCTTCAAAGAGCCACCTAAAACGTTCACATATACTTAGGTCCCAAAGGAGGCCAAATCCAAGAACATCCCACCGCTCTCATTTGCCTGGTGTAACGTGAGCTCTGCACCCTGTCACCTCTTGCTGACCTTCTGACTTCAGGGATTTATGGGACAGAGGCAGCTTGGAGGACCACCTCCTACGGATTGTTCCAGTTGTTTTGAAGAGACGTCCACGCTCCTACAACTCCTGTCTAGGAGCACGCGTTTCAGAATAGCAAAGAAACGAACACATTGGTATCAAACTTAGATCAACCGCTTTTTAAATCATTTTCTAATAACGCTCTGAACGTTTTCAGATATGCACTTTCATTATTTATTCTTTTTTAAAAATATATTTTATTGATTTTTTACAGAGAGGGAGAGAGATAGTGAGAAACATTGATGAGAGAGAAACATCGATCAGCCACGTCCTGCACACCCCCTAATGGGGATGTGCCCGCAACCAAGGTACATGCCCTTGACCGGAATCGAACTTGGGACCTTTCAGTCCGCAGGCCAATGCTCTATCCACTGAGCCAAACCAGTTAGGGCCATTATTTATTCTTAAACATTACATGTCACTGGTCCTAAAGGCACAAAGGGGATTAAGACCCAGAAGTGGACCCTCAGAGATTTCACAGTCATGTGAGGGCCATGGATACAGTGCAGAATTACAGTGCAGTGTGGCAGTGATGATGAGGAAAGATCATGAGTATCATGATGTCCTGCACTGGGTCAGGGGGAGGGTGATTGGTTGGCTTGAGGAGGCTGGGAAGAGCCTCCAGAGAGGAGAGCAGGCAGAGGGAGGGTGACTGGGCATGCTCAGGTGGGAGGGATGCCTGGAAAGAGTGGAAACATGGAAGGACATGGAAGGTATAGCAGGAGTGGTGCAGTGGGTGGGGAATGAAGCTGGTATGACTTGGACAGCTCCACCGGCCGGTCTTTCCCAAAAGGACAATGATGTGGGATCACTGGAGAATTTCAAATATGGCAGCACTATCATGAGAGCTCTTCTTTGCAGCAGCATAACCCTGGGAGGCCCTTACTTCCTTTGACCCCACATATCATACCTTATGAAATGAACTTCCATGGATTTTCTTTGCATTGCTATTCAATGGTTCCTTGGGTGCGTGTAGAGTTCAAGGGACATGGTTGACCATATCATTGGCCAAGGCCACCTTCTGTTTCCATTTCCCTACTTGTTGGAGGCTGTGGTTGGAGGGTCACTTCAGTCTGAGGCAATGGGACATGGAGATTTCCCTTCAGCTTGGAAACAGAACATTTTCTATAGCCAGAGCCCTTGTTTAACCAGTAACATCAACTGGTGATGAAGCATGACGCATCGTTAATACAGTGATAAATTTCCCATTAGGAACAGGGCACTGGCTGCCAAATGGGAGGGCAAAAAGTTAAGAAAACAAAACAAAGCAAATGAAACCAACCCATTATGGGTTGACAAAGACTTTTATTGTCACTGGCACTTGCAGCGAAAGCAGTCACAGAACCTTAATTAATGAATAGCCATCGCCCCTCCAGGCGAGGGGATGCCATGCCTGGGTACCTGCCGGGGAGCAATTTGTAGCTGTCTGTGCTCTGAGAAGCGAACGAACGCATCGGTGATGATCGTGGAAGAGCGGAATTAGGCTCTCTGCTGTCAACAATTGAACTGTACAAATAACTCCCCGTGAAATGAATAAAACACATGCCTTTCGCGAGCTTTCAGTAGCCTCTCGACAGTGTGACAGTTGCTGGTTTTTTCAATAAACATGATGTCAATTATGCCTTTGATCCGCAGTGGCAAAGTCACGTGCGGGGGAAGAATTGAGGAAACGGAGCCTCTGTTTTTTGACACTTCATATAACAATGCTTTCCTGCTTTGTTTACATCATCCTGAGGCAAAGCAGCTGCCCGATCTGTGAGCTTTATGTTGCACCAACGTTCTTCTCTCTCTCTTCCCCGGTTCCAACAGCTTCACTAGCAGCAGCGTTTCGGTGAGCTCTCTCTCTTGAAA
>PVJC01001537.1:0-43419 GCA_004026665.1 Murina feae
AGAGCAAACCAAAGGCTTCTGTTGCAACTGCCTGCCTAGGCTGGCTGAGCCTCTGCTCACAGCCACGCCCACCAGCCAATCAGAGCGGCTGTATGCAAATTAACCCAGCCAAGATGGAGGCTGGCAGGGCGGCTCTGCACTGGGAGCCTCCACGGCCGGCCAGCATAGCTGTGCCAGGTGTGTCAGCTCAGTGGGAGGGCGGGGTCTGGCCTCGGGCCTCCTCGGGGTGTCCAGGAGCAGCTGTCCTGGGTCTGCTGCCTGGCTCCACCCCCAGGAGCCCCCAAGGAGTATCCAGGAGCGCCTGTCCCGGGTCCACTGCCTGGCTCCACCCCCTGGGGGCCTCCCTGGGGCATGCAGGAGCACGGGGCCTCTGCAGAGTGTGCAGGAGCAGCCGTCCTGGGTCTGCTGCCTGGGGGCCTCTGTGGGACATCCAGGAACGCCTATCCTGGGTCCGCTGCCTGGCTCTGCCCTGGGGGCCTCCACAGGGTGTCCAGGAACACCCATCTAAGGTCCGCTACCTTCATCCGCCCCCCAGGGGCCTCCACAGGGCGTGCAGGAGCATCTGCTTCACAGTGTGGAGAATCCAAAGCCAGTTCACTGCCCAGCTCCACCCCGGGTGTGTTTGCTCAGCAGCAGGGCCCCACCGAGGGATTCTGCACCAGTGTCCACCCCTGGCTTGCCACCCAACTCTGCGCCAAGTTTGTCCCCTCAGCGGTGGGGGCCCACCAGGCATGTGCAATCGTGGGCCCTCCAGTGGGAAACGTCCAGGCCTGCACTCACCAGCCCTCCCACCCCCCAGTGCATGAACCCTGAAGGGACTGTGGGCAGCCTGAAAATGGCTCTCAGCCCCTCACCCGGGCTGGCCAGGCATGCCAGCAGGTGGACATCCCCCCCGAGGTGTCCCAGACTGCAAGAAGGCACAGGCTGGGCTGAGGGACCCCCACCTCCCGAGTGCACAAATTTTTGTGGACCGGGCCCCTAGTATAAAATAAAAGCCTAAGCAACTGTTAGAACAGAACAACCAGAATGACCAGTTGCTATGATGTGCACTGACCACCAAGGGGCAGACGTGCAATGCACGAGCTGCCCTCTGGTGGTCAGTGCGCTCCCACAGGGGGAGTGCCACTCAGCCAGAAACTGGGCTCATGGCTGGCGAGTGCAGTGGTGGTGGTGGGAGCCTCTCTTGCCTCTGTGGCAGTGCTAAAGAGCAGGGAGCTGAGCGGTGAGGAACAACGGGTCCTGGACTGGAAGAGAGCACAGGCCAGGCTGAGGGACCCCCAAACCCCAGTGCATGAATTTTGTGCACTGGGCCTCTAGCATATATCCTATATAATACAAGAGTAATATGCAAATTGATCATTACCCGAGATACCTAAGCCACGCCCACCAGCCAATCAGAGTGGGTGTATGCAAATTAACCCAGCCAACAGTTACGAAGCTAGAGCAAACGGAGGCTTCTGTTGCAACTGCCTGCCTAGGCTGGCTGAGCCTCTGCTCATGGCCACGCCCACCAGCCAATCAGAGCGGCTGTATGCAAATTAACCCAGCCAAGATGGAGGTTGGCAGGGCGTCTCTGCACTGGGAGACTCCACAAGGCCGGCACAGCTGTGCCAGGTGCGTCAGCTCAGTGGGGGAGGGTCCGGCCTGGGGCCTCCTCGGGCATCCAGGAGCACCTGTCCGGGGTTTACTGCCTGGCTCCACCCCCCGGGGGCTTCCTCGAGGAGTTCAGGAGCCAGGAGCAGCCATCCCGGGTCCACTGCCTGGCTGCGCCCCCTGGGGGCCTCCCTGGGGCATGCGGGAGCACACATCCAGGGTCCCTACCTTCATCCGCCCCCCAGGGGCCTCCACAGGGCGTGCGGGAGCGTCTGCTGCACAGTGCGGAGAATCCGAAGCCAGTCCGCTGCCCGGCTCCACCCCAGGTGTGTTTGCTCAGCAGCAGGGCCCCACCGAGGGATCCTGCACCAGCATTGGCCCCTGACTTGCCACCCAACTCTGTACCAGGTGTGTCCCCTCAGCAGTGGGGGCCCACCAGGCGTGTGCGATCGTGGGCCCTCCGGTGGAAAACGTCCAGGCCTGCACTCACCAGTCCTCCCACCCCCCAGTGCACGAACCCTGAAGGGGCTGTGGGCAGCCTGAAAATGGCCCTCAGCCCCTCACCCAGGCTGGCCAGGCACGCCAGCAGGTGGACATCTCCCCAGAGGTGTCCCAGACTGCAAGAGGGCACAGGCCGGGCTGAGGGACCCCACCCCCAGAGTGCACAAATTTTTGTGCACCGGGCCCCTAGTATATATACAATTGATTTCAGAGAGAGGAAGGGAGAGAGAGACAGAAACATCAATGGTGAGAGGGAATCATCAATTGGCTGCCTCCTGCACTCCCTCTCCTGGGACCAAGCCCATAACCCAGGAATCAAATGGTGACCTCCTGGTTCACAGGTCAATGCTCAAGCACTGAGCCACACCGGCTGGGCATGGGCAGAGGCTTCTTACACCAGTAGACCCTGTTGACTGTGCCTCATGTTGTACTGGTACCTAGTTGGGTACTTTACGCTACCACTTCTGCTGCCACAACGCCCTGTGGGGAGCAGGGGGAGGACTCTCCACCCTCATTCCGCAGAGGAGAAGGCTGAGACTTATGTCAGACAGAGCACAGACCCAGGGGCAGTCCCCGAGTCTATACTCTTGCCTGGGCCACATGCTGCAGGAGGCTGATGAGGGGAGGGCGGGCTTGGGTACCCAGAGGCAGATTCCCAGAATGGCTGGGAGCAGGAGGTGGGGTTCCTGGGACAGAGGCCTCTAGAGCATTCCTCTATCAGATTCCTGAGGTGCGGGCTTCCTTCCTTCCGGGAACTGCTCCACCTGCCCCCACCCTGGTGGACTTCCTCTCTCTGGCTCACAGCCTCTGTCTGCACAATTTCCCTCATTGGGTGGGAATGTGGGAGGCCCTGCCCATGGCCAGGAGTTCAAGGCTCAGCCTTGGTGGTGCCCTACCTCTACTGTTGCAAGGGCAGCTGGCACCTCCTCTTTCATACAAAGAGGGCCCTCAGGTCCCACCTCCCTAATACCTTGCCCCTTATGACACTGGCCCCGTATCTAAGAGCTCTGCATGGACACCGCCCACGGGCAGCCCCTTCCCCAGTGTGATGTTATTAGAGCTCCCAGCGGGGTCACAGGGGCGCTTTCTTGGAGGAGGTGGTCCTGACCTGAGCCCTTAAGGATGACTGAGAGAGTTACTCATGTGGGGAGGCAGGAAGGGCAGGCCAGCGGAAGGAAAGGTGCAGACAAAGGCATGGATGGTGGAGTCACCAGGAGGCAGAATGGAACGGGCAGGATCCGCCACTTGCCGGATGAGGTGCTGGGTGTGTGTGTCCCGATGCTGTGTCTCCTACCTCAGCAGGCACCCTTGGCCCTTTGCTCAGGAAACCCCAACCTTACTTGCTGCACTTGGGTACCTTCTTGTTTGGGGTCTTCGGTCTCTATTCCTGACCCCTGGGAGTTCAGCTTCATTGAACAATTTTCTCTCTGCTCACCTGACATTCACTTAGCTTCAGTGACACCTCCCTTTGACAGCCCCTGCCCCACAGAGTTATCCTCTGCTAGGGTGTCGGGGTGCAAAGACCTGGAGAGAAAAGGAAATGTTGGTGGAAGATGATAATTCCACTTCAGTCATGGCAAGTTGGAGGAGATTATGGGTCTGCTGTGTAGACGATGCTGGCTGCTTCCTCTCTCATGTCGATTCTCTTTTTCTTAATAATAGAATCTTCTCTTTTTAGCCACACACATGGCCACTCAGCGTACAGAATAGATTTCCCAGCTTTTCTTGCTGCGAGGCTTGGACGTGTGACTAAGTCCTGGTTAATAAGATGTGTTATGCATATCTCAGCAGCCTTTAAACACTGCCGCTGGCTGCCCACTGTTCCTAGCACCTCCTTCTGCTTTCTGCATCTTGCTGCCTGGAATGTGGATGGGACGACTGTAATTCTAACTACCACATTGGACTATAAGGTTGAGGGACACGCCCTCATGACAGTGACCTGCAAGGACGCTGGCATGGAGTGGAGCCCCCATGCCAGCCTAGCGCGGTGTGCTTCTAGACGTTCACAGGCGGAAGAAACACACTCTGTTGCTCAGGATACTGTATTTTCGGTCTCGGTTACTCACAGCGGAATGTAATCCTACCCGAGCCGACCCCAAGGAGAAACGTTGACGAGGCAGTTGGTGCGCAGATCTGCAGCTCAGAGCAGAGTTTGGAGTTGCG
Source organism: Murina feae (assembly GCA_004026665.1). Taxonomy (NCBI): domain Eukaryota; kingdom Metazoa; phylum Chordata; class Mammalia; order Chiroptera; family Vespertilionidae; genus Murina; species Murina feae. The sequence goes on from PVJC01001537.1 coordinate 4,258, forward strand.
GGTAGAGATTTGGCAGCCATCCGTTTAGAGATGGTAATTGAAGCCACGCGAGGGATGAGCTCACCCAGGCAGTGTGTGCCCACAATAGACGACTCTAGCTTTTCCATTCAGCTGCATCCACCCCTTCCAACATCATGTCAGGAGGATTCGGTCTCCCCGGAGGCTTCCTGGCTTTGATGATGCAGAATTAGGATGGAGGGAGGCTGGGAGAAGATAAAAGATATAGAGACGAGGGTTTGAGAAAATTGCTTTGAGGAGTGCTTTTCTTTTTCAAATCTTCATTCGAGGATATGCTTTTATTGATATTAGAGAGAGAAGAAGGGAGAGAGAGAGCGAGAGAGCATGCAAGTGAGCTCTGCCCAGTGTTCTCAATGGTTAGAGCATCGGCCTGCACACTTAAGGGTCGTGGGTTTGATTCCTGGTCAAGGGCACGTACCTGGGTTATGGCTTTGCTCCCAGCCCTTGGTCGGGTTGCATGTGAGAGGCAACCAGTCCATGTGTCTCACATCAGTGTTTCTTTCTCTGTCTCCCCTCCCTCTATCGCTTCCACTCTCTCTGAAAAAGCAATGGAAAAAAATATCCTCGGGTGAGCATAACAACAACAAAAAAATTAAAGGGAGAGACAGAAACCTGAAACCTAAGAATGTGCCCTGACTGGGAATTAAATCCACAACATTATTTGGTTATGGGATGACCTTCAAACTGAGACACCCAGCCAGGGCATTGAGGACTTGCTATTATTTATTTATTTATTTATTTATTTATTTATTTATTTATTATTAAAAAAAAACTAGAGGCCTAGTGCATGAAATTCATGTGAGGGGGGAGAGGGGGTCCCCTCAGCCCGGCATGCACCCTCTCACAAACTGGGACCCCTGGGGGGGATGTCCAACTGCCGGATGCAACAAGGATCCCTAAACTGGCAGTCAGGCATCCTTCTTGCAATCTGGGACACTGGGTCCTAACCACTCACCTGACTGCCTGCCTGATTGTCCCTAACCACTCTGTATGCCTTCCTGATAGCCCCCAACCACTCTGCCTACCTGCCTTATCACTCCTAACCACTCACCTGCCTGCCTGATGGCCCCTAACTGCCTCTGCCTGCCTTCCTGATCACCCTAACCACTCACCTGCCTGCCTGATCGCCCCTAACTTCTCACCTGCCTGCTTGATTGCTCCTAACTGCCTCTGCCTCAGCCTCCACCACCATGGTTTCGTATGGAAGGATGTCTGGAATGACATCCAGAAGGTTATTCAGCTGTCTGGTCTAATTACCATATTATACTTTTACTAGTGACCCGTTGCACAAAAATTCGCACAATAGGCCTTCCTTCTCCTGGCTGCCAGCACCAGTTTTCCTCCAGAACCCAGGACCCAGGCCTTCGGTCCAGCCAGAGCAGTGGGGCTTGGCTTCTCTGCTCCAGCTGCTCCAGCTGCTCCAGCTGCTCCAGCTGCTCCATCCCCTTCTTTTTTTTTTTTTTTTTCCAGCTCCTTGAGGAGAGCCCAGGGCGGGCTGGAAGCCTGGGTTGCCCCTGGCGACCCAGGCCCCCATCCACTTCTTGAGCGAAGTCCAGGGCTGGTGGGAAGCTTGGTTTCCTCCATCACCTGGAGCAACTCAAGCCTCCTGCTCGCTCCAGCTCCATGGCCACTGCCATCTTCAGTCGTCTTCAGTCTTCACTCCCTGCCTGCATATGCAAACCAACCACCATCTTTGTTGGGTTAATTTGCATAGTCACTCTGATTGGCTGGTGGGTGTAGCAGAGTGACAGAGTGATGGTTAATTTGCATGTTTCCCTTTTATTATATAGGATTACTATTATAGAAATACTAGAAGCTCAGTGCGCACAAAATCGTGCATGGTTAGGGTCCCTAGGCCTAGCTGGCCTCCGTCGCATGGCCTCTGCCGCCCTGTGATACTATGTGAAGCTCCCCGCCCTGGGATGCTCCGTGATGCTCATGGCCCCTCAATTACTCCGTGAAGCTCCCTGACCCTTCCCTCAACTGCTCCGAGAAGCTTGCTGCCATCCAGGTGACTGCTCTGCTAAGCTCACAGCCACCCCACGAAGCAGCCCCCCACCGCTGCTCAACAGTCCCCAGCCCTGCCCTGCCACCAGCATCCCCTCCTGGTGAGCAGCTCAGGGGCCAGGGACCAGGAGGTGCTCCATGCACTTCATGGTGACTGGTCACCCATTCGGTCGTGACGGCACCTAGCTCTTTATATATATTTTAGGATATATATATATATATATATATATATATATATATATATATATATTTAAAATATTTTTATTGATTTCAGAGATGAAGGAAGAGGGAGAGAGAGATAGAAACATAAATGATGAGAGGGAATCATTGATTGGCTGCCTCCTGCACGCCCCCTACAAGGAATTGAGCCTGTAACCTGGGCATGTGCCCCTGACCAGAATCGAACCCAGGACCCTTCAGTTCACAGGCCAACACTCTATCCACTGAGCAAAACCAGTTAGAGCTGAAAAAATATGTTTGCATTGATTTCAGAGAGGAAGGGAGAGGGAGATGGAAACATGAATGATGAGAATCATTGATTGGCTGCCTCTTGCATGCCCCCTCCTGAGTATCAAACCTGCAACCTGAGTATGTGTCCTAACCAGGAATCAAACCATGACCTCCTGGTTCATAGGTCAACACTCAACCACTGAGCCACACTGGTTGGGGTATTTATTTAAAATGTATTATAATTAAAATGTTTTTATTAATTTTAGAGAGAGAGGTAGGGAGAAGAAGAGATAAAAACGCCAATGAGAGACAAACATTGATAGGCTACCTCCTGCACGCCCCCTGCTGGGGGGTTGAGCCCCAAACCCAGGCATGTGCCTTGACTGGGAAAGGAACCAGTCACCTCTTGGTGCACAGGACAATGCTCAACCAACAGACTCACACTGGCAGGTGCGGAGTTTTTAAAGAAAGAGTTGTAGGAGTAACTATGGTGTGTGGCCAAGTGGATCAGAGAAGAAAAGCTTTTGTAAGATGTTGCAAGTATCTCTTTGATAATACTCAAGAAAATACTTGAACTTGAAATATTTGAAAATTTCTTTTGGTTGCTAGACTACACCTCTTCTGTCATCACATCACCTGATCCTGATCTTCTTGGATGATGGCTTTAGAAGTGTTACCACACAAGTAGCAAACCCCCTGAGAGCAGCGTAAGTAAGGAACACAGGGGCGTGTATGTCATAGAATCTGGGGGCGGAGGAGCGCATCTGGGCGTCACAAGTGCCTGGAACAAGGAACTGGACATATGCCATCAGCCAGTGAGCTGTTGCCCTGGCCACTTTTTTCCCCCTTGTTGCCACATGGACTCTCCTCTCTGCTGCTCTTTGCATGTCTGCTACATCCTTCTCGTTGCAAACTGCCTTCTAAAAAAATTAAGGCTTTATTTATTTTTAAAAATATATGTTTATTGATTTTAAGGAGGAAGAGAGAGGGAGAGAGAGAGAAACATCAATGATGAGGGAGAATCGTTGATTGGCTGCCTTCTTCACGCCCCACACTGGGGATCGAGCTCACAACCCGGGCATGTGCCTCTGACTGGAATTGAACCCAGGAACCTTTAGTCCACAGGCTGATGCTCTATCCACTGAGCCAAACTGGTTAAGGCAAGACTTTATTTTAAAAACACTTTTGGATTTACAAAAATATTGAGCAGATGGTATAAAGTGTTCCCATCTATCTTTTCCATACACTTTCCCTATTATTAACATCTTGGATTAGTGTGGTGTATTTGCTACAATTAATGAACCAATATCGTTATCTTATTAGCTGAAGGTCATAGTTTACATTAAGGTTCACTCTTTTTGTTACACATCTATGGTTTTGTGTTTTGTTTTGTTTTCTGAGAGAGAGGAAGGGAGAGGAAGAGACAGAGAGAAACATTGATGTGAGAGAGATGCATCAATTGGTTATCTCCTGCATGCACTCTGACTGGGGCTGGGGAACCTGCCACCAACGTACATGCCCTTGACTGGAATCAAACCCAGGACCCTTCAGTCCCTGGGCTGACGCTCTATCCACTGACCCAAACCAGGTAGGGCCACATCTATGGGTTTTGACAAATACATATCATACTTCACCATTACAGTACCATACAGAGTATTCACTGCCCTAAAAATCCTCTGTGGTCCGCCTTTTCATCCCTCTCCTCTCCAGTTTCTGGCAACCACTGATCTTTTTGCTGTCTCTAAAGCTGTGCCTTTTCCAGAATGTCAAATAGTAGGAATCATGCAGGATGCAGCTTGTCAGATTGGCTTCTTTCACTTAGAAATCGGCATTCAAGTTTCCTCCATGTCTTTTCATGGCTTTGCTAGCTTATTTCTTTTTTTATTCCTGAATAATATTCCATTGCATGTATGTAACAGAATGTATCCACTCTCCTACTGAAGAACAACTTGGTCGCTTTCAGTTTTTTGGACATTATAAATAAAGCTGCTGTAAACATTCGTGTACAGGGCTTTGTGCAGACACAAGTTTTCATCTTAGCTGGGTAAACATCCAGAAGCATGGTTGCCGGATGGTATGGTAAGACGATGTCTAGCTTTGTTAGAAACCGCCAAACTGTCTTCCACAGGGATGATACCATTTTGTGTTCCCATCAGCAAAGAATGAGAGTCCACACTCCAGTGAGCATTTGCTGTTGTCAGTGTTCTGGATTGTGACCATTCTAATGGGTGTGTGGTGGGATCGCATGCCATTTCCCTGATGACATATGATGGGGAGCATCTTTCCGTATGCTTATCTGCCACCTGGATAGCTTCTTTGGTGAGGTATCTGTTCAGATCTTTTGGGGTTGTTTTTAATGGGGTTGTTTGATTTCTTATTGTTGGGTTTTAAGAGTTCTTTGTGTTTTCTTGGACACAGTCCTTTATCAGATACGCGTTTTGCAAATATTTCCCCCCGGTCTGTGGTTGTTTTTCATACTCTTAAGAGTTTGTCTTTTGTTTTATCTTCTCCCTGCATGTGATCATCCCACAGCTCCTGAATCTATTTGCCCTTCATTCCAGCTACAAGCAGATGCCAAATAGTGTCTCTCATTTCCAGTTCCACATTTTTGGGAGGGATTATTGTTTGACCAGTTTGGTGAAGTGGGGAATTAATTATGCGGGGATGGGGTGGTGGCGTTCAGGTAGCCGGAAGGGAGGCTGGGAAATGTAACTCCAGCCCCTGCAGTACAAACAGGAAGCCAAGCTAGAAAGAGGTGGGAAGGGAGTGTCTACCTTCCATTGGCCCTTAGGAGGTGGGGCCCGGGGTGGGGGTGGGATGGGGGACTTCTGATAGGGTATAATATGTGTCGGTAAAGAAAGTCAAACAGTACAGAATGGGACAAAACAAAAAAACCCACAAAATCCCCTACACCCACTTCCACTTCTCAGAACCTTTTCCATTTTTAGCTGTTCCAGAGTTTTAGCGTCATCGTATTAAATAATATGTTTGCCTCTGTTTCTCAATGCAGTAACTAATGAGAGCTTATCATTAAGCATTTAAACCACACTGTCTCTCAGCTGCCCCCACACTCTCTTACATTTAAAAGGTAGTTTTTCTTCCATCAACTCCAGACAGTATTTCTTTAAAAACAAAAATTTTTTTAAAATCATGTTTTTATTGATTTTAGAGAGAGAGGAAGGGCAAGGAAGAGAGTGATTGAAACATCGATTGGCTGCCTCCTGCATGTCCTGTACTGGGATCGAGCCTGCAACCCCGGCCCGTGCCCTGACAGGGCATCGAACTGGCAGTCTCTTGGTGCATGGGACAGAGCTCAGCGAGCTGAGCCACCCACTGGGCCAGACAGTACTGCTTGAGCCCCAGCTCCAGAGAAGGGCAGTCAGCCCCTCCGTGCCACCTGACACCTTCCTCCGCACCTCCTTCTAATTTCTGTTGGTTTTGTCTTTACACTCCCATGGTCAACGTTTATAACACTTATATGTTCTGTAATTATAATGAAATATTCCATTCTTTAGCTTTAGTTTGATTCTGAAAACTGAAAACTGACCAATCATGATGATATAAACACTAGAGACCTGGTGTACAAAAATTTGTGCAGTCGGGGGAGGGGGGTCCCTCAGCCCAGTCTGTGCCCTCTAGCAATCTGGAACCCCTTGGGAGATGTCCACCTGCTGGCTTAGGCCCACTCCCTGGGGGATCCCCCCCCCCTCTCTCTCCAGTCTCTTTTCTTTTCTTACGCTCCACTAATTGCTCAAAATCATGCCTCACAAGTGTTGCCTTCATATCTGGCCCCTGGAATAGATTTTGTTGTTTCTGGTTTTCTAATTGCCTTTTTTTTTTTCCTTTCTGAAAGAAGAAACAGATGTCATCTCCATTGTGTGGCCACAAGGTCTACTCGCCATGCAAACTTTCCCATGCCTGGCTCCTTGGTGCGTGTAGTGACATGGGGTAGTTGTTGTGTTTATCCAGAATTCTTTTTGGGAACTGCTGCTCCCTTAGTCCAATTGTGTGACTTGGGTTGTTTTTCAGTTGCAGTGCCTTTGGGGTGGGCTTATACCCAAGGTCTGGCAGTTTGCCTTGATGGTGACTCATCTGAGGTATGGACACACAACTGAGGTGTGAATTAAGGGAGTCCTATGGGATTTAATCAGGATATTGAGAGAAAGAAGCATTCACCCTTTTAGCTTCAGGTAAGGCTTGATCCAGGGGCTCCAATGATGTCATCGGGGATCCAGGGTCTCTGTATATCTTTCCTCTGCCCTCTATGCTGTCTTTATCCACTGGCTATTTATGATGGGCTTCCAGCAAGAATGAGTTCTTCTTATGTCACAAATGGGAGTGTTGGTTGTGGTTTCTAATCCCAAAGGATTTGAGAATACTGTGGAATACTGAGTATTTCATTTTATTTTATTCACTAAAAGAAGAGTGAATTCAATTTGAACACCCAAATCACAAATGTTCACACTCGCCCTAACTGATTTAGCTCAGTTGATAGAGCGTCGGCCTGCGGACTGAAGGGTCCCAGGTTCGATTCCGGTCAAGGGCATGTACCTTGGTTGCAGGCACATCCCCAGTGGCAGCTGATCAATGTTTCTCCCTCATCGATGTTTCTAATTCTCTATCCCTCTCCCCTCCTCTCTGTAAAAAATTAATAAAAAGTATTTTAAAAAACAAACAAAAAACCAAATGTTCACACTCTTATCTATTGATTTTCTAAAAAAATTTCAGTTATTCCATTGTAAGTTTCCAAAGGTTACTTCTTGCTTTATTTTCGTCACTGCCTCCTTTTGTTTTATGAATGTAATAGTATTAGACTATTCTTTCAATTCTTCTGTTCTTTCAATTACCTATTTCCTCTGGGATCAGTTTGTTCACCTGTTGTTTCGCTTATTGAAGAGGCAGAATAGCTGAGTAGTTCAGAGTGTAATGCAGGAGACAAACTGCCCAAGTTCAGATTCCATCTCTAGCCCCTCAATAGCTGTGTGAGCCTCAGCCAAGTTGTGTTACCTTTCTGCGACACAGTTTCCTGGAGAGTCAAAAGGACAATAGCATCCAGCTCAGAGGGTCTTTAAATGAGTTAAATACAGCCAGGCCTACAGAACTCAATAGCTATTTGCTATTCTTTTCTTAATGCTTCTCCTTTTCTTGTGTTTTTATTGTTATTATTTTTATCCCCTGCCCCCCTCCCCCCCCAGCTGTCTGGTAAGACCTGGTGAACGAGGAGCGAGGCTGTTGCTATGGGCATTGATGAGAGTACTTTCTGTGCCCGGGACTGTTGATAGTGTGGGGCAGAGAGGTCCACATGGCTATTGCCATCCCTTCTAGGTGTGTCTGTCCCCCTTAGAGCACCCACTCCTGTGCTCCATACCTGCTCTGCCTCAGGGTCAGCTATCTCTCAGGTGTGCTTTGGCCATGGTTTCCTCTTACCCCATGTGTATCCTCGCTGCAATCAGCCCTTCCTCTGTCTTCCAGCAGCCAATCAGAATTCCTGGGCAGTTGATGTCCCCTACCTCCCGCCATCCTGTCCTCAGCCTATGGGTTTATTTCCTCTCTTCTTTTCCATTCTGTGCTTTTGGTAGCATCTGGGGGGCTAGGGCTGGTAGAGACATGTTCCCAGGCCACCATCTGGAACTGGAAGTCGGTGCGGTGCTTTAAATGTTCGACTCTGCACAGGTGGGGCCCCTTGGGGCTGCAGACGTTCACACTGGACACCCAGAGCCTGAACAGGAAGGAGAACCGGAGGATCCACAACTTGGGCCTTTTTATTTTCCTGTGAGGTCTCTGTGGGCCTCGGCGGGTCATCTCACAGATGCTGGTTTGGAGAGGATGGCCCTTCAGTCTCCCTAAGAACCCCAGAGCCCTCAAAAGCAGGGAGCAGAAGAGAGCGAGCACTGCATGAACAGGGCAGGAGAGGCAGAGGGATGGACCACAGGCGGTTGGAGTGACTGAATGAGTGCAGACAGGTGTAGCTTTGGGTTAGACTGCACTTTGGGTGGAAGAGGGGAGCACAGCTGTCAGTCACTCTCACTGTGCACTCACAGAGCTCATCTTATATTCCAGGCCCTGGGGGAACACTTCACACAGCTGTCTGGAGGACGTTAGGTTCAGAGTGGTGGAGTGACTTCCCCACAATCACACAGGGGTGAATGAACTCAGCTCTATGCAGGGCCCAGGGGTTTAACCACTGCACTGCGGAACTCCCACCTGCCCTGCCAAACTCCCACCTGCCCTCACTGACCTTAGCAGCATCCAGAACATCTTCCTTAGACTACATTGCAATTGGATCTGAAGACAAAGTTGAGGAAGCTGGGGACTCTGGCGCCCTCTGGGGGAGACAGGAGGTTCTGCAGAGAAGCTGTAAAAGCCTAGGGCTGGGATTCCTGTAGGTTAAAAAATGAATGATAGAATTATGGTCCTGATTTCACCGTATAAGGGCAGGGCTTTATCTCCCTCACCCCACTTCTTAACAATGATCCCCCAATATTTACGTGGGCACGTCATCTATTGGAATTAAGGCAGAAGGCCATATGATACCGGCAGAAATAAAATGTGTAATTTAAGTAGTGACTGAATGCGTGAAAGTAGGTGTAGCTTTAAAAGAGAGGGGTTTGTTCTTTCTTCCATACTGCTTTCTGGAATTCGGATATAATAGTTGGAAATGAAGCAGCCATCATGGACTGTGAGTGGAAGCAGCTCTTTGAAGATGGCAGAGCAAAAAATTGAGAAGGGGTCTAGTTACATGATGATTGAACCATTGCCATATTAACCTTAAGTGCCCACACTTACTTGAGGTGTTGAGATATGCTTCTATTTTATTTAAATCACTGTTATTTTGAGTTTCTTTAGCCAAACCATGTGTGTGTTTTTTCATTTGGAAAAAATTATGCTGGTTTATTCCAGAACAAATGTAAAAAAAACTATCAAAATTTTACTCAGAGTAAAGCCATTAAGCCATAAAATGAAATAATTTATTCGCTAGACGTAACTTCATACTCAAGATTTCACATATCCAGCACTGCTCTTTCCCAATTCTGAAAAGCTCTATTATTTTTAGATCATAGGACAGATTTTGACCTGATACATTTAATTACAATGAGATGAAATTTCTGGATACAAAAGTCTGAGATATGTTAAAGAGTCCCGCCCTCCCCCCGCCTGACCTTTATTCCTTCTATTTTACAACCTCCAAATAATATGGATACAATGCAGATCTGCACACTACTTTGAGCCACCTGCCTCAGGTAGAAATGTCAGTTGTCTACACTCATCCACAGTTGGGCTTGGGATGCAACTGGGGGTGAGATACGATAGAACAGGGACCCACGTGGGGCGGGATGGTGGTTAGGATTGGGATTGGGATTAGTTTCATGTAATGGAAGATGTCAAAGCTAAGTGCCTACTATTTATGGCCAAAATTGTTGGGAGAATAGAGTGAGTGGAATGATCTTTGTTCTTCCTTCCTTCCTTCTTTTCTTTCTTTCTTTTTTATTTTAAGATAAGTTTTAGGTTCACAGCAAAATGAAGGAAAGATACAGAAACTTCCTCTATGTCCTCTGCCCCCTCACATGCATAGCCTTCCCTACTGCAGCTAATGAGCAATCACAGAATTCTCAGGGGCATCCAACAGTAAACATGTCTCCTCAGGTGGGCTCAGGTCTAGCTGACTTTGGTTGGGCCCAGCTGGGCTTCATTCCAGGCTGTGGGCTTGGTCTCACATGTCTGTCCTCCTCTTTGGACCAGCGGGTCAGTTGGAGTATATCCTTTGCATGGCAATGGCAGAAATGCAAGAGGGCAAGGCAAACTATGGGAGTATATTTCAAAACTTTTTGTCATGTCCACTCACATCCTTTGATGGCCACATAAGTTTTGGCTAAGACCGAATCGATGGGTAAAGGAGTATGCTTCACCCACCATGAAGCTATGGGATAGATGAATGTGGTCTGCAGTAGAAGGATTGGGGGTCTCTGGACCAACAAGCCTTATGTTGGGGTTGGAGGAGAAGCAATGGGATGAACCTAAGGTTAGAGGTGATATAGGGGCTACAAAGAGAAGAGAGCCATAGAGACCTAAGTTCCGTGGGGCCTGAGGATTTCAGGATAGAATGTCAGGAGACATCTTCTTTGGATCCTGGAATCCATCTGATTCAGGATTTCATGTCTTTTTTTTTTTTTTTTTTTAAATCAATACACTAGAGGCCCAGTGCACAAAAATTTGTGCACTGGGGGGGTAGGGGTGGTCCTTCAGCCCGGCCTGTGCCCTCTTGCAGTCTGGGCTCCCCAGGGGATTGGGCCTAAGCTGGTAGTCAGACATCCCTCTGGTAGCCTAGGAGCCCTTGGGGGAGGTCCACTTGCCAGCAGGGAGCAGGTCTAAGCTGCAGTCGGACATTCTTAGCACTGCTGAGAAGGTAGGAGAGGCTCCCACCACCACTGCTCTACTGACAGCTGTCATCCTGGCTTGTAACTGAGCAGAGCTCCCCCTGTGGGAGCACACTGACCACCAGGGAGCAGCTCCTGCATTGAGCGTCTGACCCCTGGTGGTCAGTGTGTGTCATAGTGACCAGTCATTCCCAGTCATTCTGCTGTTAGGGTCAATTTGCGTATTGCCCTTTTATTATATAGGATGAGGTTTTCCCACAGGATAGAGGGAGACTAATCTGCCATGGCTGGACTCCCTATCACTACAGATAGGCAGGGGCTGAGATGAAGTAAATTTAAGTTACAAAAGCAAAGAAATGTGTTGTCCCTTGTATCCAGGATTGTTTGGAGCAATTAACACGTGTCCCATATGTCAAGTGGCTTGGCACGCAGTAGGCCCTCAGTAAAATGGGATCCAGTGTTATAATGGTAAGTCCCCCGTGCTAGGGTCCTTCCTGTTCTACCTCAGTGGGTGTCCCAGATATCAGGGCCCCTGTGTTCTCTACAATTAGGACCTGCTTCCTGGGACGGGGGCGGGGGGGGGGTTCTTCTCAAAGTATCCAGTATGTCATGGGAGTGCTGAGAGGCTCCCAAGGGGTGTGGAGAATCAACACCTTGGTCTGGGTGCCCTGGGAAGCTGCCCTTCCCCAGGCAATTTCTATTGCCCATTTCAAAGCCAGTAGACTGCATTTGTGGATTATATGTCTCTCAGAGTTAAATGTTCGGGACTTCCCACTGTTACAAAGATACTGTGCTCTGGGATTGCCCAGCTGTACCCTGATCTCCCTGGATTCGCCTCCTGCCCAGTTGTCAGGAGGAACAGTGCGCAGAAAGTTCCCCTCCACCCTCAGACTCCCTAAAAGGCCAAGTGGCCCCAAAGAGAGGGGTGAGCAGATCCTCCATACCCCTCCACTTTGCCTGAGAGGAGGCTGTAGCGCGGCAGGGGATCCCACTTTCGCTTGCTCAAGTCCCTTGGTGCCCAGCCTGGCCCGGGGGCCTTCCCCACCCAAGTCTTTCCTGTGCTGGATTGCGAAAGGCCTGCAGCTGCCACCCCGACCAGCCTCAGGGCTGGGCAGTACGGCTGAGGCTTTGGGAAAAGGAGAAGCAGCTCCTGAGGCTGGATTTCCTCTCTCGGGGTGACAGAGTCCCGGGGGGCAGGCAGCATAGGAGCACCTGGCCCTCCGTCCTGTTCTCCTGGTCTGCGGTTCACCAGCCTTGCAGCCACTTCCTGGTGGAGCAGGTACTCCTATCCCTGGGCTTGGAGGGCGAGTGGAGGGGTGGGAGCGGGGCTGGGCTGAAGTTGGCTGCGGGTCGTCTGGGTGTGAGAGCTGGATGCCAAATCAACGCAAGCCCAAGACACTAATCAAAGCTGCACTCTAATCTAAACCTTTTACAGCTCCAAATCGTCCGAACCCACATCCCAGTCCAGTCCCAGTCCCAATCCCAACCACCATCCTGCCCAACGCAGGTCCCAGATCCACCCTTATCTCACCCTCCATTGCATCCCAGCCCTAACCATTTACTAGTCACCGGCTTTAACTCTCACCCCAAGCCCATCACTCTCACCTCCATGTCAACCCTGCATTCCATTCCAAATCCCTGCCTAACCATCACCTCACCCCAGCCCAACGGCAGCAAAACCTTTGTCTTTCCCTCACTCTAAGCCCAGTCCACTCACCGTCATTCCTCACTGCTTCATTCCTCTGAGCGCAGGACCCCAGCACCATGCGGCAAAGCTCGGGGAATGGGTGCTCAGGCTGAGAGCATTTATAACCAGGTTAACAGGTGAAATTTCTATGCCCATTTCAAAGCCAGTAGACTGCATTTGTGGGTCATATGTCTCTCAGAGTTAAATGCTTGGGACTTTCCACTGTGATAAAGATACTGTGCTCCTGGGAGTGCCCAGCTGCACCCTGATCTCCTAACAGCGGGCAGAGCACTCCAGCTGGCTGTGTCACCCCATTTCCCTCCTTCCCCAGCCTGATAGGGAAGTTGGGGAAAAGCCCTGGTCTGGGAAACAGAAACTGAATCCTGCTGAGCTGCCCGAGGTGAAAGTGCTTTTACCTCCCCCCGCGCCCCCCCCCCCCCAGGCTGGACTTGGCCTCTGGGGTCAGAGGTCAGGCACTCAGTGTACCAATCCACCCTCCTCGGCTGTCCTGGGACACGTGGTCTCTCAGCGACTTTACCTGCTCACTTGCACCCGCACAGGCAGCAAACATGGGTGCCCACCATGTGACAGGCCACCAATCCCACCCTGACGCAACCTCTGCCATTTCTGAGCAGGAGTGAGGGTGTAAAACTGCCTTCAGAGCACCCAAGACCTGGGGATGCAAGGGTGGACCTCAGGAAGGGGGAATCATACTCTCCCAAATGGTCATTGCCTAAGGTCAGGTTGTTTCAGAGCCCTGGTGCTCTCTGCCCCCCATATACCCACCCCTTCCCTAAGACGCACAGTCTTCCCTCTACCACCAGGGGGCACTGGAACCAGGACACAGCTTAACCCAAGCCTTCAGTACCAGACTTCCTTCCTCTCTTTCTTTCTCTCCCTCTCTTTCTCTCCCTCTTTCTTTCTTTCTTTCTTTCTTTCTTTCTTTCTTTCTTTCTTTCTTTCTTTCTTTCTTTCTTTCTTTCTTTCTTTCTTTCTTTCTTTCTTTCTTTCTTTCTTTCTCTTTCTTTCTTTCTTTCTTTCTTTCTTTCTCTCTTTCCTTCTTTTTAAAAAATATATTTTATTGATTTTTTTACAGAGAGGAAGGGAGAGGGATAGAGAGTTAGAAACATCGATGAGAGAGAAACATTGATCAGCTGCCTCCTGCTGAGGATGTGCCCGCAACCAAGGTACATGCCCTTGACTGGAATCGAACCTGGGACCTTTCAGTCCGCAGGCCAACGCTCTATCCACTGAGCCAAACTGGTCAGGGCTCTTTCTTTCCTTCTTTCTTAATAATTCTTTATTGTTGAAAGTATTACATATGTCCCTCCCCCTCCCAGTTGACCCCCTCCAGCTCCCTCCCCCCAGGCCTTCACCACCCATTGTTTGTGTCCATGGGTTATGTATATACACATACAAGGTCTTTGGTTGACCACCTCCCACTGACCCACCTTTCCCCCCCATCTTCCCTCTGAGATTCTGCACTCTGTTCCATGCTTCCATGTCTCTGGATCCACTTCATTCATCCGTTTACTTAGATTCCACATATGAGTGCGATCTTGTGATACTTGTCTTTCTCTGACTGCCTTATTTCACTTAGCATGACACTTTCCAGGTCCCTCCATGCTGTCTCAGAGGGTAAGAGATTTTTCCTTTTTACTGCTGCATAGTATTCCATGGTATAAATGCACCACAGCTTTTTTATCCACTCATCTACTGATGGGCACTTGGGCTCTTTCTAGAGCTTAGCTATTGCAATACCAGGTTTTCAAAAGAGACAAGGGTCTCCCATCTGGGGTTCTTTTCCCCCTTCTTTATTTCCAGAAAAGTTCTCTGGGCTGAGATTGAGTTTTAGGCTGAGCTATTAAGATGAACCCTGGTGGGACCGACCCTTCGGGTAGTGTGGCCGGCTAAATTATAGGTGACATCTACATGATGCGATTATGGGCAATTCTAGAAAGAGTCCTCCTCTCAAATGTTCCAGAACCCCTGTTCCATCTGGGAACAGTTTGTTTACAATCCCACCATTCCTCCACCATTAGGTTCAGCATTGCCCTTTCCAGGGCCCCAGATGGGAACAGGAAGGGGAGCTGTGGGTATCAACTAGACATGCGCATGTTGTCTTGCTGATGTCTCAGCTGTAGAAGATTTGACCCTGACATCCAGCATGGCTGTGGGCTCCAGGGCCATACCTGCCCCCAACCATGCACAGTGGGCTGCATTTCAGCCCAGCATCCTGGTCTCGGACCCCGTCTGACACTGGGAAACAGACACTGAATCCTGCAGAGCTGCCTACAGCTGGGCCAGCATGAGCCTTTCTTATGGCCAAAGACCTGGTGTGGGTATAGCCTCCTGGGACAGGAGCAGGCCTAGGAGGGCCCAAAGAACGGGGGACGAACAGGGGGTCTCAGAAAATGACCAGATCTGTCTGCTGGAGAGCCGAAGCCAGGGGCTGGGTCTCCTGAGGAGCAGTGCTCTTCTGGGCCTTCCCTTGCCTTTGCTTCAATGTGCTCTCTGCAAGGACACTCTCGTCCTTTCACACTTGGCTGAGTTCTGTCTTGTCATCCTGACAGGCCATTCCGGCTTCACCCAGGCCCCGGGTGTGTCTGCTCAGCACTCCCAGGTGTGCCCCGTGGTAGCCACCAGAATCAGCTGGGCTGATGGACGGGGCTGGGAATTGTCATGAGTTTCCTGTCCCCACTTCCAGCCTCCCCAGGCCCTTCCCCCCATTCTGCAGCATCAGCATTTCGGACCAGAGAGGACTGCAAAGTTGGCAACATGGGTTTTGTATGCACGTGTGGTAAAATGGGCAAAACATAAAATGCACTGTTTTAACCACTTTCAAACGTACAATTCAGTGGCATTAAGTACATTCACAATATTGTGGAACCACCACCACTGTCTATTTCTAGAACTTTTTCACCATCCAAAACATACACTCTGTACCCATTACACATGAACTCACCTCCCCGTAGCCCTTGGAAGTCTCTATCTCCATGAATTTGCCTGTTTTAGGTATTGCTTTAAGTGGAATCTTACACTATTTGCCCTTTTGATCTGGCTGACTTCACATAGCATAATATTTTCAAGGCTCACCCAGGCTGTAAGGTGTGTCAGAATTTCATTCCTTCTTGTGGCTGTGTCATGGTTTTTTATCCATTCATCTGTTGATGGACACTCGGGTTGTTGCACATGTTGGCCCTTGTGAACAGCACTGCTAGGAACCCGGGAGACCCCGTTTTCACTCCACCCAGGAGCAGAGCTGCTGGATCAGATGGTAATTTACGTCTGACTTTTTGAGGGCCCACCAATAGCTTTCAGAGGGGCTGCACTATTTCACATTCCCACTAGCAGTGCAGCGAGCTTCTAATTCCTTCACATCCTCTCCAACATTTATTTTCTGATTTTGTTTGCTTGTTAATAGCCATTCTGATGGGTGTGAAGTGGTAGCTCATTGTGGGCTATTGTTTTTGTAATCCTATTTTAGAGGGAAGAGAGGGGAAGGGAATGAGAGAGAGAGGAAAACCAGTTGCCTCCTGTATGCGCCCCATCAGGGACTCAAAACCGAAACCTAGGTATGTGCCCTGATTGGGAATCAACACACAGCCTTTTGTTTATTTATTTTATTTTTTAAAACATATTTTATTGATTTTTTACAGGGAGAAAGGGAAAGGGATAAAGAGTTAGAAACATCGATCAGCTGCCTCCTGCACACCTCCTTTTAGGGATGTGCCCGCAACCAGGGTACATGCCCTTGACCGGAATCGAACCTGGGACCTTTCAATCCACAGGCCAACGCTCTATCCACTGAGCCAAACCATTCAGGGCTGAACCACAACCTTTTAGTGTACAGAACCACACTCCAACCAACTGAGCCACCCAGACAGGGTCATTGTGGTTTTGATTTGCATTTTTCTTATGACTAATGATGTTGAGCATCTTTTCATGGGGTTACTGGCCATTTTACATCATCTTTAAGAGATGTTTATTCAAGTCCTTAGTCCATTTTAAAAATGTGGGTTGCTTGGAGTTTGTTGTTGAGCTGTATAGGAGTTCTTTATATATTCCAGATGTTAATCCCTTATGTATGATTCTAACTCTGTGATTTGCAAATATTTTCTCACGTTCTTTGGGTTGTTTTTTTTCCCCCCTATTTTGTTAGTATCCTTTGATTCACAAAAGTAATTTTGATCAAGTTCAATTTATTTATATTTTCTTCTGTTGCTTGTACTTTTGCTGTTGTACTTAAGAAATCACTGCTTGATACTAGGCCATGAATCTTTTCATCCATGTTTTCCTCTAATTGTTTTATAGTTTTAGTTATATGTGTTTCTGCCCTCTCTCCCCTTCAGATTCATATCTCTGGCACCCCTAAGAACCCCCATCCTCACCAGGGGCACTTCGTGGCAGAGGGCCCCTCTGCCTTCTTGTGCATTGTATACTGTAGGCAATTAACTCACACTTACGGAGTATGTGTGGTGCAGGGCCCTTGTGCCCCCATTGCACCTAAACTTGCCCTGTCACCAGCTCTAAACCCCAAAGACCACACCGCTCTCTGCATGTTGCTGCAAAGCCTTGGGGCTGCTCTGCAGGACTGCAGGGCACATGCCTCCACTTTCAAGCGCTCCCAGGATGCCAAGGACAAGGCAAGCGCAGAGATGGCTCTGGTGACCACAGGAACCCAAACAGGAAGTTTCAGCTAGTAGCTGCCTTCAAGATTTACCTTGAAGATTGAATAAAGTTTCAACAAGCAGAGATGATTTGTGGTGGGGACACAGCTACTCAGCTGGAGAGCCCATGTGCAGATGGGGCTGGCCCCAGGGTGGATGCGTGAGGAGCAGGGAATGAAGGCAGCGCTGGGAGTAAGAAATTAAGACCTTTTAGGGATGTGTTAGGCAACGGGGGGCCACAGAAGGTTTTTGAGCAAGGGAATGGTCCTGAAAGCGTTTTGGTTAAGTGCTCAATCAAGACCCATATGGCTTATAGCTTGTAAGGCTAGAGGGAGGGAGCTAAGTCTCAAGTAAGAAACCATTGTTCTTGCTGAGGCCTTGGAGTAAGTCATTGGGCCTCTCTGGGTTCTAGTTCCTGTTGGCTTGGATGGCAGGGAGGGCCAGGGAGGGGCAGAGAAGTGGAGGGAAGGGAAAAACAGCTGTTCATCTGCTCTGGAGTAGTGCTTTTGAGGGGCTGGGAAAGCAGAACTTGGGGTGGGGTTTAGGGACGGCCAGAGGGTTTTCTAGTGCATTCCACCAGTGAGGGCATTGCTGGGTAAAGTCCAAGCCGTGAAAGTGAGATCCTGGCTCCCAGCTGGTGGCTGCCCCAGCAGTCCTTGGAAGCCTTGCCCTCTCAGCATAGCCTGTGGGGACACAGGGCTGACCCTTCGGCAGCCTCAGGGCTGAGGTGCCTGGAGGCTCCTTAGGAGCCCTGTGTGTCCGATCAATACAGTGCACACCACTCTCTCATGCACCAGGACAGGCGCGATAACCTGCTATGGGCCACCTGCTTCAGCTTCTCCACCTGGCCGCATCCATCTCGACAGGTAAGTTTTGCTGGCCTTGCTCATCCCTCTGGGCCTGGCCTCTGTGAACCCAGCCTTTGCTGGCCCGGCAGACAGACTGTGCCTGGTCACAGGTTGGCTGCTGAGGCTGAAGGGTAGGCAGGGAGCAGTGACCCTTCCAGAGGGACTATATTGCTGAGGACACAGCAGGGTTTGGAGGTCCCTCTGGGCCACCTTCTGGGCAGATCACAGGGCTCTGTGGTGACCCCAGGCCTGCATTATTCTCCTGTCTGTTCCTCCCTCAGTCCTGGCCTCATGGGGTGTCTCCCGTCCAGTGGCCGTGCAGGGTGTGAAGGGGTCCTGCCTCATCATCCCCTGCATCTTCAGTTTCCCTGACAACGTGGAGGTGCCCCATGGCATCACAA
The DNA here is from genome assembly GCA_004026665.1 of Murina feae. NCBI lineage: Eukaryota > Metazoa > Chordata > Mammalia > Chiroptera > Vespertilionidae > Murina > Murina feae. The sequence continues at coordinate 22,714 of PVJC01001537.1, forward strand.
CCATCTGGTACTATGACTACTCGGGAAACCGGCAGGTGGTTTACCACTCGGAGGACTCCCAGCAGGTGGAGGCACGTTTCCGTGGCCGTGCCCAGCTGCTGGGAAATGCCGAGCACAAGGTGTGCAACCTGCTGCTGAAGGACCTGAGCCCCCAGGACTCGGGCACCTACAGCTTTCGCTTCGAGATCACTGATGTCAACCGCTGGGTAGATGCCACAGGCACAGCGGTCACCGTGACAGGTGAGGAATGGGGTGGCCCGGCTGTTGCCTGGAAGGGGCTCCCGAGCTGCTTCTGGCCCCACTGACTCACAGCCCCAACCCTTGTCCTAAACCCACCCCCAGCCCCAGTCTAGTCCCAGCGTTGTGTCCTCCATGCATTCACCTCAAGGGGGTGGGGGTAGAAAGCAACCTCTCCTTCCCCTTAAAGTCCCCTGCCCAGGGCTCGCGCCTCAGCTGGGGTTTGCAGGCAGGAGGCGTCAAGGGTGGTGAGGGAGTCCTGAGCCCGCTGTCTTTGTCCTCAGAGGAGCCCAGTGTGCCCACCATTGCCTCGCCGTTGGAGCTCCGCGAGGGCATGGAGGTGGACTTCAACTGCTCCACTCCCTACGCGTGCCTGCAGGAGCCCATCAGCCTGCAGTGGCAAGGCCAGGACCCAGCTCGCTCAGTCACCTCTCACTTCCAGAAGCTCGAGACCACGGGCATCAGCCACCGGGAGACCCTCCACATGGCCCTGTCCTGGCAGGACCATGGCCGGACCTTGAGCTGCCAGCTCTCGGTGGCCGGATACAAGACAAAGGGCGAGATTTTCCTCCAAGTGCAGTGTGAGTGTGCGGGCGGCCACCCCTCGTCACTGAGCACCGAGCTGTGGCTCCCCAGTGGAAACGGGTTCCTTCTCCAGCCCATAGAAACAGAGCCCTCTCCCCTGCAGTGAGGATGGTGCACTCTGACCGCCTGGGTGGGGCCGGGGTAGAGAGACTGCTAAGCACAAAGAGCTGCCTTCAAGCTCCCTTTCGCCTCTTGTCCCTGAGGCCAGGCTGGGCACAGAAGGGAGACAAAGACCCAGAGGCTTGGGGGTAAGGCAGCAAGGCCCTTGGGATTTAGCCCAGCTCTGGAGGGTGCTAGGAGGTAGGGTCAACCCTTTGTGGCCTAACACTGCTCACAACCATGGTGATCAGGGCATCACCCGTTCATGGCAAAGAGGCCCTAGGAGAAAGCCAGGTTTCCACCTGCTTGAGCATCTTCCCATCACAGTACAATGGGGCAGCCTCTTCGAGAACAACCGCTGTCCACAGGCATCAGAGGGCTGACATAACCACCCAACAAATAAGCAAACTTTGGGCAAGTTACTTGTGTCTCAGATCCTCCGTTTTCTCAGCTACGTAAGGGGCGGTAACAATAAATGCTAGTTCCTATCTCATAGAATTGTTATGAAAATTGGAGGAGTGCTTGGCACATGCTAACCAGTCAAATATATTAGCTTCTACTATCTTCATCTCTACGTAGATTAAGGACTTGAAAATGTGAGCTTTTATTAGCCCAGTGTTAGGCCATTTGAAACAAGATTCCAAAAAATGCGGTCTCTTTGTATTGTTGGCGCCCTCTTTACAAATGGGCTAACCATTCCCAGAGCTAATTCGACTGTCTTTGGCTACTTCCATCAGGCGCTTTGTCTCTTCCCAACAGCTACCACAGGCCACCAAAGCAAACAGTGTGGTACCCATAACCCTCACACAGGACAGAGGACATTGGACAGTGTCATGAGGCAGTAAGCCCTGAAGGCAGGGTGGGCTGGACACTAGGCCAAGCATTGCATTATCAGGCTCTCAGTGGTGAAGGAAGGGATTAGGAACATAAGATGGGGTGCAGCACAGCCCAGGACAGAGGAACTAATGGGACTGATGATTGATCTGGGTGGGCTTCCTTCGGGCAGGGTGCTGACAGAGTGTCCACTCCCTCCCAGCCAAGGCTCCTTACCTGACACCCCACCCATCATGCCTTGCAGATGCCCCCAAAGCTGTGCAGATCCTCTCCAGCCCCTCAGAGCAGAACATTCGTCCAGGTGATCTGGTCACACTCACCTGCCAGGTGAACAGCAGCTACCCCGTGGTCAGTTCTGCGCAGTGGCTCAAGGATGGGACGCCCCTCAAGTCCCAGAGTCTTGTGCTGCAGTTGCCCCAGGCAGCCTGGGACGATGCCGGAGTCTACACCTGCCAAGCTGGGAATGAAGTGGGCTCCTTGGTCTCGCCCCCTTTCAGCCTCCACATCTTCAGTGAGTTCTGGGTGAAGCTGGGACTTGACCAGAGGGTGGGGAAGGGGTCCAGGCCCCAGGGGCTTAGGAGAGCCAGGTCAAGGTGCCCCCTCAGACAGATAACAAACCTCCCCGGCAGGGTGGGGTGTCAGGAGGGTCCCCGTGAACAGGACAGACACAGCAGGCTCCACTGAAGGGTGTGATGTAGACGGTGCAGATTAAGCTGAGTGGCTGCAAACCCGGGACTCTGAGGAGTCTGGTCTGCAAGTTGGCTGGGTATCCCCAGTGTGCCCTCTGCTGCCCCGACAGTGGCTGAGGTCCAGATGAGCCCAACAGGCCCCATCCAGGAGAACCAGACGGTGACGCTGACCTGCATCGTGCCTAAGGAAGCACCCAGCGGGCTGCGCTACAGCTGGTACAAGAACCATGTCCTGTTGGAGGACGCTCACAGCCCTACCCTCCAGCTGCACTCGGCTACCAGGGCCGACACTGGCTTCTACGTCTGCGAGGTGCAGAACGCCTATGGCAGGGAGCGCTCTGGGCCCATCAGCGTGGTGGTCATCCGTAAGTGACCAGCATGTGGCGGACACGGCTGGAGCCAGGCCAGGGGGTGGGGCCCTGCAGGCAGGTTAGGTCCTGGCTCGGGTGGCCGTGAGTTTTGCACCCCTGGGCAAGGCTTGGACTCCCTGGACCTCTGTTTCCTCTGACTTAAAAAAATCATTTTGAAATAAGTTAAAACTTCCAAAAAGATTACAAAGAATTATCATATACAGTACCTTTAACTTAAGTCCCAATTTGTTTCCCTAGTTGGTTTGGCTCAGTGGATAGAGCATCAGCCTGCAGACTGAAGGGCCCCGGGTTCCATTCTGATCAAGGGCAGAATCTGGTCAAGGACAGAATCGGGTTGTGGGTTCCATCTCTGGTTGGGGGTGTGCAGGAGGCAGTCGATCAATGATTTCCATCATTGAAATTTCTCTCTCTCTCTTCCTCTCTAAAATCAATAAAAATACGTTTAAAAAAATAAAAAGATGACAAGGAAAATAAAAAAATTAAAAAGTTCCAGTTTGTTAACATTTAGGTTCATGTGCTTACTTTCTTTTACAATATACATTATATGTGTGTATGTGTATACACACATGTACACATATACATGCATGTATACACGCGTGCATAAACATGTGCACATACATGTGCACACATGTACACATTTTCTCTCTGTAAACACATATATATGCATCTCTATACACATCTCTCTATATAAAATCATAACATGCTAAGTGTCTGACCGTTTGACCATTCGATCAGTCGCTATGACATGCACTGGCCAACAGGGGGCAGATGCTCCAACTGGTAGGTTAGCTTGCTGCTGGGGTCTGGCCAACTGGGACTGGGCTAGAGGGCCAGACATGCCTGGAGCCCTCCTGTGGTCCCTCCCATGGTCCCTCCCTGGCCTCTAAAATATTTCTTCTAATTAATTTCCTTTCAATGTGCATGAATCCGTGCACCAGGCCTCTAGTATGTACATACACATTCTGTCGGTATACACACACATATGTTATCTATGCTATCTATCTCTGTCGGTATACTCACACACATACGTTATCCATGTTATCTATCTCTGTCAGTATACACACACATATGTTATCTATGTTATCTATCTGTCATTCATCCATTCATCTATTTATACTCCTAACATTGTAGACATGATGTCCTTTACCCCTAAGTTCCTCAGTGTATTTTCTAAGGTCATTCTCATACATAACCACAGTACAGTGATCACAGTCAGGAAATTTAACATCGATACACGTCTATTATCTAATCTACAGTCAGTATTTAAATTATGCCAATGGACCCGATAATGCCCTTTATGGTAATTATTTTTTTTAGTCCCGGATCCAATCCGGGATCCAGCGGCATTCAGTGGTCCTGTCTCCTTATTCTCCTTTAATTGGGGACAGTGTCTTGGTCTTTTCTCGTCTTCTTGACATTGACACTTGAAGAGTACAGGCCAGTGGTTGTGTGGGTGTCCCTCCCTCCGTTTGTGTTTGTCTGAATCAGTAGACAGAGCCTGGAACTCAGGCAGAAACCCCACAGCTGTGATGCTGTGTCTGTCTCCGCATCACATCAGGGGACACGTGGTGTCAGTGTGTCCGTTGCTGGTAGAGTTCTTTGGTCACTTGGGCGAGGTGCTGTCCACTGCCAGACCTCTTTGCCAGTATTATTTATTTATTTATTTATTTATTTATTTATTTATTTATTTCTAATCCTCAGCCAGGGATATTGTTCCATTGATTTTTTAGAGAGAGTGAAATGGAGGAGAAGGAGGCGGAGGAGGAAGTAAAGGAGGAGGAGGAGGAGGAGGAGGAGGAGGAGGAGGAGGAGGAGGGAGGAGAGAAAGAAACATTGATGTGAGAGAGACACATCGATTGGTTGCCTCTGTCAAGGGCCTGGGATCAAGCCTGCCCTTGACTGGAATCGAACCCAGGATGCTTCAGTCCGTAGTCCAATGCCCTATGCACTGAGCCAAACCGGCTAGGGCTCCCCATCTTTAAAGTAGGGTTCCTGATTCCTACTCTCAGGGTCACCACAAGGATCGACTGAAGTGCTTTACCCAGACCAGGGTCAAATGTTTATTCAGCCGGCACTCAGGAGCTGCTGGGGTCTCCCTCCATCTCCCAGGGCATTATGGGACAAAGGAGGTGCAGGGGTTATAGACTATGAAGGGGAATCCAGGGGGTGCCCCTGTCTGAGGGTGACAGGCCTTTCCCCTTATAGACCCACCCCTCGCCCCCCACCTAACTGCCTTCCTGGAGATGCAGGCGGGGCTGGTGGGCATCCTCCACTGCTCGGTGGTCAGTGAGCCCATGGCCACCCTGGTGCTGTCACACGGGGGGCTTGTCCTGGCCTCCACCTCTGGCACGGATGACCGCGACCCACGCTTCAGTGTCTCCTCTGCCCCCAACTTTCTGCGCCTGGAGATCCGAGACCTGGGGCTGGCTGACAGCGGGGAATACACGTGCACAGCCACCAACTCCTATGGGAACGCGTCCTCCACCCTGGACTTCCAAGCCAATGGTAAGATGGCCGTGGGGCTGGTGGAGGGAGCTCGAAGAGGAGGCCTGCTCTGGCCTCTTCCTCCCAGGAGTCCAGAGGGCTCAACTGAGGGGCTGAACTAGCTGGACCCTAAAAATCAAATCCAGGCCCCGGGCTATACCGTCATATCCCAACGTGGGAGGCTCATGGAAGTCGAGGCAACAAGGGAAACATGGCGGGTTGTCTTATTCCTTCTGTGTACGTTCTGACTCTGAACTTGGAAGGTCCCTCATATGCATTCATTTGCTTCTTATTTATCAACCGTTTGGGGCAGGTTCTGTGCAACTAATAGACAGGAGTCAGATGCAGGAGGCACAATAGAGTAGGGTCTTGGTACATGTGCTACCCTTGCCGATTTCTGAAGCCACGGCAGACATAGCTAATGGATCAAGCCTGGATTCCAACTCAGAATCCTTCTCAGCCATGCCGCAGCCAGTCACTATCAATAGATTAGAATGGACCTCCAAGGCCAAAGCCTTCTGATCCTCAAGAGATTCACAGAGCTGACGCCACGAAGCCCAGACCTACCTACGACTATGGGGGCGGGGGAGATGCTGGAGGGCTTCCTGCAGTGGGTGGCATGGGGCCGCAGATTCATGCCTTCCTGGAGGTGCTGGGGGCGTGAAAGTTGGGGGCAGAGGAGACACCGAAGCGTGGGCCACGGTCATCCTTGCCGGAGATAGAGGCCAGGACAAGTCTCGGATCCACAGAGTGCAGCGGGCTGAGCCTCTCTGTCTCCTTCTGCTAGCAGCCCACCTCCTCATCAGCCCAGCAGCAGAGGTGGTGGAAGGGCAGATGGTGACGCTGAGCTGCCGGAGTGGCCTGAGCCCAACGTCTGACATCCGCTTCTCCTGGTACCTGAACGGAGCCCTGCTTCTTGAGGGGCCCAGCAGCAGCCTCCTGCTCCCGGCGGCCTCCAGCACTGATGCTGGCTCCTACTACTGTCGCGCCCAGGACAGTCATAGCGCCAGCGGGCCCTCCTCGCCTGCCGTCCTCACGGTGCTCTGTGAGCAGCCTCCCCACTGGCCCCTGCCTGTCTTGGGGAGGATGGATCAGTCCACTGGGGTCCGCCAGCCATCCCTCCCTCCTCTCGGCCCTCCTGACCCTGTCCTGCCCAGGGTCTAGGTCAGGAGGGCAGCCACAGGCCTGGGCACCATGGACCTCTCCACCCAGGGCTACAATTTGGGGAACAGGGCTAGAGATTTTTCTACCTCCCCATGTCCCATCTCCAAACCCAGACATTTAGGGCCTTCTGTGCCCAGTCTCAAACTCATCATGGGCACCATGGCCAAGCTTCATCCTCCTGAGCTGGTCCTGGGACACCATACTCCTATATATGCGCACACGCCCCACGGGTTGTGCCCTCACAGGCCCCCAGAGACATGCAAGCAGAACCTCCCGACACAGGAACTGCGTCTGGTCAGCAGTGGATGCTCCATATTAGCCTGAGAGGCCCACCAATATTCAGGGCACCCTTAGCTTCCAGAAAACCTCCCCTGACATGAGCAGGACTGCCAGGAAGAGCAACCACTTTTTAGGGGTTTTCGAGTGTCGGGGTGAGATCCCGTGGAGGCCTTGCTGAGGGCTGTCCTTGACCATCCAGCTCCAGAAGGGCACTTTAGGCATTGTCTATTATCCTAAGTAGAGCTGCTTGAAGACTTAGGGACAAGGGGAAGGGGAGTGCTGGGGGAAGGGATGGGGTGCAGAGAGAGCGGAGGCAAGGTCCACAGGGATGGCTATGAGGGTGCCCTGCTAGAAGCACTGGGAGTTAGGCAAGTGACTGCTAGCCCTCACGGTGCTTTTGTTCCCCCGAGAAAATGTCCTTCCTCCCCGGGGAAGATCCCATACAGCCCTGGGGCGTGGCTGAGCCCGAGGCACAGGGGCTGGATTCCTCTACCCTGGCCTGCTTGTCCTTGTCAGGGCCCCGCTGTTTGTGGCAGCTCTGGGCCCAGGCCTTTGCCCAGTGTCTTCGGGGATCCCAGGCAGCCCTGGCAGAGGCTGTGGTCTTCCCTGAGCGCCCCCGCTCTTCCTCCCTGCAGACGCCCCACGCCCGCCCACGCTCACCGCCCGGCTGGACCCCGACACTGCAGGACTCGGGGGTGGCCGTCGGGGCTTCCTGGAGTGCCGAGTGGACAGCGACCCCCCTGCCCAGCTGCGGCTGCTCCACGGGGACCATGTAGTAGCTACTTCCCTGACACCAGGGGGCGGGTGCAGCACGTGTGGGGGCTGTTCCCAGCGCATCAAGGTCAACAGAGCCCCCAACCTGCTGCGTGTGGAGATTCGTGACCCGGTGCTGGAGGACGAGGGTATATATCTGTGTGAGGCCAGCAACACCTTGGGCAACGCCTCCTCCTCAGTGACCTTCGATGCCCAGGGTGAGTCGGGGCGAGGGATGGTGGAACAGGGTCGGGGGCCGGAACTGGGGACCCTATTCCGCTGAAACCCTGGCTCCAAGGAGCTCCACCCAGTGGAACCACCTTGTTTAGCTGCGGAAGTTTGCTTTCCCCGCCCTGTCCAGTGGGCACTCCCAAGGGTCTCCTTCCTGCCCCCTCCAGGCTGGGAGGCTGGACCAGTGGCCCCCGGGGTTGCGAGGAAGCAGTCAAAGTGAGGCCTGTCTCAAGGGGGTCTGTACTGCCTGCTCTCCAGCCACGGTCCTGGTCATCACTCCATCGCACACGCTGCCAGAGGGCACTGGCGCCAACCTGACTTGCAGTGTTAGACGGGAAGCCAGTGGAGGCCCTGCCAACTTCTCTTGGTTCCGGAATGGGGCACTGTGGACCCAGGACCCCGTGGAGACTGTGACGCTGTTGCCTGTGGCCAGAACAGATGCGGCTCTCTATGCCTGCCGCGTCCTCTCTGAGGCTGGTGCCCAGCTCTCCGCCCCCGTGGTCCTGAGTGTGCTCTGTGAGTGGTGGGCAAGGGCAGCATTGGTCCTTGGAGGGTTGATCTGGGAGGAACCAGGCTGGGTTGCTTTTGGGGAGACAAGAACGTGGCTTGGGAAAGGGTGGGCCGGGACTGTGTGTGGAGGGAGCGGTGGGACACAATATGGCAGCTGGAACATGGTGAGCTGGGCTGGGGGTGGCCTCAGCATCTCCCTGTCCCTGCAGATCCCCCGGATCCTCCAAAGCTGTCAGCCCTCCTGGACGCTGACCAGGGCCACATGGCTGTGTTTGTCTGCACTGTGGACAGTAGTCCACTGTCCCAACTGACCCTGTATCATGAGGAACGCCTCTTGGCTACCAGCCTGGGGCTCCAGCTCCCATCCCGTGGCCACTTCCATGCCAAGGTCATGGCCAACTCCCTGCAGCTAGAGGTCCGAGACCTGGGCCTTGGGGACTCTGGCAGCTACCGCTGTGAGGCCACAAACGTCCTTGGATCAGCCAACACCTCCCTCTTCTTCCAGGTCCGAGGTGAGTGTCAGTCCTCTGGGATGTGGTAGAAACAGATGCCCTGGGACCATTCTGACCAGGCAAGAATGTGAGGTCTTTTTCAGCCACGGTTTCTGGACAGTTTCCACCAACCCACAGAGATTTCCCTTTGTCTCCAGCTAGGCCTTTTCACCTGTAATAACCATGGTAGCCACTAGGAGGTAGTGGCAATTGCACAAGGCAGTTTGCTTGATTGGAGCAATTTCTGACAGATAACTTCTTATGTAATATATAATTTTGTTAGATAATAAGTATTTCATACAAAATCTAATATATATGTACATTATGCATATACATATGTAATATATGCATACACACATATGCATATACAGATATGCCCATAGGCATAAGAATATATTCATATATCTATGTATGTAAAAGCCTAAGCAACCGAACAACCAAATGACCAAACAACCGGTTGGCTGGTTGCTATGGCACGTACTGACCACCAGGGGGCAGATGCGCAATGCAGGAGCTGCCCCCTGGTGGTCAGTGTACTCCCACAGCCAAACTCCCTGGCCTGCCCACCTCCTCTCTCATCCCCTTCCCCCAGGCCACCTAGCACCCCCATCTGCCCTGATCTGAGGAGGAGGGGGCCGGCTAGCCTGTCCCTGGGGCAGGCTGAGGGACCCCACCCATGCATGAATTTGTGCACCAGGCTCTAGTTTTTCTATAAAAATTCTCCCTATGCGAATACGCTAGGAAACAGGAAAGTTAATACCCATAATGTTACAAAGGCCAAAGAAAAACACACAATTTTTTCTCTCACAATGACAAACACCAATTTGTGAACATTTGCCTTGGGTCTTGGCTCTACACACTTTTCTTATTTATTATACTCATTTCACAGGCAGGGAAGTTGCGGGTCAGAGCTTTAGGGGCTTGCTGCTGATCACATGACCAGCAGGTGGCCCTGCTAGCTTGGGACTAACTTGGTTCTGTTCCCAGGCACAGCCTGTGCGCTCAGTCATCACTCCAGCTGTCCCTCATCTCCCCTCCTCCCGTCCCCAGCTTGGGCTCATCCTGCCTTAGACCCAGGGGGCACTAGGAACTGCCCTTTGCTTAGTCCCCAGTTCCTGGGCTCTCATGACCTTGGGCCTGGTTGCAGAGCTGGCTAGAGAGGGCTGGAGGGAAAAGATCACACAGCTGCTGACTTCCCCTTCTAAGCCCTCAGTCACCCATGCGGAGTTCAACTCATGATCAGGACAATGGCCCTTGGCAGCATTTAGTGCTTTATGGTGTCGAACCAACATTTGTCAAGAGCTTACGCGTGCAAGCACTGTGCCTGGCACTGGGTTGCAGGTCATATAACTGGGTTGGACCCTCGGGAGGCCCACCTTTTGGTAGGTGAGGTGTGATTGACAGAGCAAAGCCGTACCTCAAGGTGGTAGGTGGTAAACGTCAGGACAGACCCATGCAGGGAAGTTGGGAGCAGGAGAGACCCAGGCATGGGTTGAAGTCGGCAGTGGTCTGGTAGGGGAGAGGTAGCTCAGGGACACAGATTTAGGGTCATGCGGTCATGCAGTCTCGGTGTGGGTGACATGCGGTCCCAGACTGTGGGAGGATATGGCGGAGGGTCCTCACTTGCTCTTGATTTTTTCCATTAGGAGCCTGGGTCCAGGTGTCACCATCACCCGAGCTCCAGGAGGGCCAGGCTGTGGTCCTGAGCTGCAAGGTACCTACGGAGGCTCTGGAAGGGACCTCATACCGCTGGTATCGGGATGGCCAGCCCCTCCAGGAGCCGACCTCGGCCACACTCCGCTTTGCAGCCATAACTTTGAGCCAAGCTGGAGCCTACCACTGCCAAGCCCAGGCCCCAGGCTCAGCCACCACAAGCCTGGCTGCCCCCGTCAGCCTCCACGTGACCTGTGAGTGCTTTGGTACTGCGTATGTTTCTTGGGGTGTGAAGGAGTCAAGGGTATGGCTGGGGGAGGGGATACTGATCCCCGGGTCTTGGGTTCTGCCTCCATGAGAGAGCCTTAGATGCGGGACCACCTGGCCAGACCCTGACCACTCCCCACTTTGTGCAGATGCCCCACGCCAGGCCACACTCACCACCCTGATGGACACTGGCCCTGGGCGACTGGGCCTCCTCCTGTGCCGTGTGAACAGCGACCCTTTGGCTCAACTACGCCTGCTCCATGGGGACCGCCTGGTGGCCTCTACCCTACAAGGTGTGGGGGAACTGGCAGGCAGCTCTCCCCGGCTAAAGGTGGCTGTGGCCCCCAACACACTACGCCTGGAGATCCATGACGCAGGGCTGGAGGACGAGGGAGTCTACACCTGTGAGGCCACCAACACCCTAGGACAGACCTCGGCCTCAGCCAGTTTCGACGCCCAGGGTCAGTGTGGGGGTGTGAGTATGTGGGTGGGTGGCTCCTCTAAGAGGAGAGAAGCTTGCATGGGGAGGCTTCTGGAAGGCTGGGCACAGGAAAGAGGGCTGGACATAAGGACAGTCTCTTCTTAAGGCAGCAGTCTCCAAACTTGGGTTTCCTGGAAGAGCTTTTTTTAAAAACCGAATTTTACATGGTGCCCTGTAGACAAAACTAATCAGAAAGGGGGTGCTCAAGGAGAAACCACAGCACGGCCAGGGAGGCCTGTATTCTCCCATGTGCTCCCCACTAGGGTCAGGGAGGGCTCCGCAGAACCCTGCTTGGGATCAGCTGAGAGACGATGAGTTGTTTACCAAGCCACCACCGGGGGAGACAGGTGGCTGGTTTTACACAGCCTCACGACCCTCACTGGTGTCTCCGTGCCCTCCTCTCTCCAGCTGTGAGTGTGCAGGTGTGGCCGAAGGCCACCGTGCAGGAGGGGCAGCCGGTGAACCTGACCTGCCTTGTATGGACCACGCACCAGGCTCAGCTCACCTACACATGGTACCAAGACGGGAAGCAGCGCCCAGGTGCCCACTCCATCCACCTGCCCAATGTCACAGTCACGGATGCTGCTTCCTACCACTGTGGTGTGGCGACCCCTGGCCAGGCACCACGCTTCTCCGGACCTGTCCTCCTTGATGTGCTCTGTGAGTGGTTGATGGCACAGTGGGGCTGGAAGGAATGACAAGCCTGCAGGGAGCAGGACATGGCCAAAGGCCCAACCTGGGAGCTCAGTACCAGAACTCAGCCAGCTGATGGAGCCCTTTACAGGAGCGTGAGAGTCCGGGGGCTATGGAGACAGGTTCTCGCTGGGCAGAGCAGCGGTGCCCCAGATAAGCAAGTGGAAGCGCTTGGGGTGGGAGGCCCGGGCCCTACTGGTTTGAATGGCACCTACAAATTGGCCTCCTCATGGCTGTGGTCTCTGAACTCTGTCCACGCCTTTCATGCTCCTGTAGATGCACCCCGTAGCCTGCGCCTGACCTATCTCCTGGAGAGTCATGGTGGGCGGCTGGCCCTGCTACTGTGCACTGTGGACAGCCACCCACCCGCCCAGCTGACCCTCAGCCACGCTGGTCGCCTCCTGGCCTCCTCAACCGAAGCCTCTGTGCCCAACACCCTGCGCCTGGAGCTGTGGGAGCCCCGGCCCAGGGATGAGGGTCTCTATAGCTGCTCGGCCCGCAGTCCTCTGGGCCAGGTCAACACATCCCTGGAATTGCGGCTGGAGGGTAAGGCAGGGCTCAGGTCAAGGCCACCAGGGGTGGTATCTGCTCTGGTGTCTGGCTGGGCCCCTCTGACTCTGGCCTCCTTGGGACAGGTGTGCAGGTGACCCTGGCTCCGTCGGCCGCTGTGCCTGAGGGGGCCTCCATCACAGTGACCTGTGAGGACCCTGCTGCCAGCCCACCCACCCTCTATACCTGGTATCACAACAGCCATTGGCTGCAAGAAGGCCCCTCTGCCTCCCTCTCAATCCCAGTGGCTACGCGGGCTCATGCCGGTGCCTACTCTTGCCAAGTCCAGGATGCCCAGGGCACACGCAGTTCCAGGCCTGCAGCCCTGCAAGTCCTCTGTGAGCAGGGGTCCTCGGAGAGGGGCACCCAGGGTGGTAGAGGGCACTTTTGGGCCCCAGTGGGGGTGGGCATAGGATTGCAGTGGGCTGGGAATGGGCACTTGGGGAAAGAAGGACACAGGTGGTGAGGAAAGAGGCCCTGGGTCCCTGTGACCCCTTCCCACGGGACTCCTGAGAAGGTGGCACTTCTAGGAAATGACTGTCCAGAGCAATGACCCCAACTGTGCCCTGCCCACTCCCAGATGCTCCTCGGGATGCTGTCCTGTCCTCCTTCCGGGACTCAAGGGCCAGCCCCATGACTGTGGTGCAGTGCACCGTGGACAGTGAGCCACCTGCCGAGCTGGCCCTGTCCCGAGATGGCAAGGTACTGGCCACCAGCCACAAGGTCTATGGCTTGGCATCGGGGACGGGCCAGGTCCAGGTGGCCCGCAACGCCCTGCGGCTACAGGTGCAAGATGTGCCCTCAGGTGATGAGAACACCTATGTCTGCAAGGCCCACAACTTTCTGGGCTCAGTCAGCACCACAGGGCAGCTACAGGCGGAAGGTGAGTGGGCGATGGGGAAGGGGCGGGGCTCAGGTGCTGTGGGGCCGGAGTCCACGTGGAGGGGTTGACTGGCCTGAAAGGGTAGATGTAGCTCTGCCTGATCTGATGGAGGAGCAATAGCTCCCACTGGAGGGGGTTGCTCAGCCTGAGGGAGAAGCAATCTTACCCTTGGAGAGCTCCCTACGAGAGCGATCGGAGGCGTAACATGGCCCAAGAAGCGCGTGGGTGCAGAGGAGACATAACCCTGTCCCCACAGAGTGCAATCTGGGGACAGTGCACCGACTCTCCCCAGGGAAACCTGGAGTGGGAAGAGGGACAGAGTCCTACCCTCAGCAAGCCCAGGCTGAGAGAGAAGGTGCAGCCTCACCCTTGGGGAGTCTAATCTGAGAGTAGGACACAGCCTCATCCATTAGGACATCTAGTTTGGTGAGAAAGGCAGCAGAGCCCTGCCCTGGAGGTCTCCGGTGTGAGGATGAGAGACAGCCTTGTTCTCAGAGATCTCAGTCTGATGGAGACACAGTCCCACCTTTGGGGCTCAGATCCCAAGTCAGATTAGAACTTCCCATAATGCATAGAGGCCTCTCAGATCCCCTCAGATCCCACCCAGGCTGCAGATCCCCAACCACCTCCTGGTCCTTTGTCTGCAGGTGTGTGTGTGGTGGCCGAGCCAGGCCTGGATGTGCCTGAGGGTGCAGCGCTGAACCTGAGTTGTCACCTTCCTGGTGGCCCCAGGCCCATGGTCAACTCCACTTTCACTTGGTTCTGGAATGGTCGGCAACTGTATGCAGAGCCTATGCCCACCCTTTCCTTCTCCTATGTGTCCCGTGCCCAAGCTGGAGTGTACCACTGCCGGGCTGAGCTCCCCACCGGGACCACCACCTCTGCTCCAGTCATGCTCCGTGTGCTCTGTGAGTGTGACACAACCCCCCACCTCAATTTCCCTACTGATCACATGCCCACTTCCGGGCTTCTTCCTCGTCTGCCTGCAAAGAGCAAGGACTTCACAGGCATGGAGTCCAGGACTGATGGACTTCTATTGATTTCTTGTGCATCTGTGCCTTGGTTTCCTCATCTGCAAATGTCATCCCCTCACCTCGTGAGGTGTCGAGGAGATAAAGCATGCAGAATGCCTCCCACACAATAAGCCCTCATCAACCTTGGTTCTGTTCCATTTTCCATTGGGACCTCATGCTGTTTCAGTCAGCTATTGCTGTGTAACAAGCCACCTCAAAACTTAGTGCTTAAAACGATAGCCGTTTTATTTAGTCACAATTCCTTGGACCAGAAAGTCAGTCCTTCTTACATTCTGACTTTCTTCATTCTGTTCTTACATTCCTTTCTGAGCAAGTTTGTTGGTGTCACTTCATGTGGCTGCAATTGTCTAATGGCTGAACTGTGTCTACATGGTCTAGGATGGCTTCACCCTCGTGGCTGGTGGTTGTGGTTGATGGCTGGCTGGGCCACATGTGTCCAACAGGCTGGCCTGGGCTTCCCACAAGCTTGTATTCCAAGGAGAGGAGAAGCTGTGAGGACTTTTAGATCTATCCTTAAAGTTACATAATGTCACTTTTGCCTTCCAGTGGTCAAAGCGAGTCAAGGAGTAAGGAAATAGCCTCTTAATGGGAGCAGCAGCAACATGGCCTTGCATGGGTACAGGGAGGAGAGGAATTTGTGGTTGTTTTCTAGAAACACCACACTCTCTGTCTTCCCACAGACCCTCCCAAGACACCCACCATGACGGTCTTTGTGGAACCTGAGGGTGGCACCCAGGGTATTCTGGACTGCAGAGTGGACAGTGAGCCCCTAGCCAGCCTGACCCTCCACCTTGGCAGTCGAGTGGTGGCCTCCAGCCAGCCTTCAAGCACTCCGGCAGAGCCCCACATCCACATCTCAGCCACCCCCAATGCCTTGAGGGTGGACATTGAGAAGCTGAAACCCAGTGACCAGGGGGAATATGTGTGTTCTGCCTCCAATGCCCTGGGCTCTGCCTCTGCCTCCACCTACTTTGGAACCAGAGGTAAGGGAGGGCTCTGTTTCTCAGGCCACCCTACACAAGGCCTGGCTCTCAGGTCCCAAGACTTCCTTCTGAGGTTTTCCCTGAATCGCTTCAGCTTGTCTGTCTAGTCTACATTGGTTGCTTGAAGCTCCTTTGCATGGGGAGACTCCTGAGAGAAAGTGAAAGTTAGAAAAGGTTTCACCTTGGGAAAGGAGCTTTGGAGGCCTGGAGCCATAGCTGTCCCCTGAGCTATCCCCTGTGTTCCAGCCCTGCACCGCCTGCATCTGTTCCAGAACCTACTCTGCTTACTGGGGCTGCTGACTGGCCTCCTCTTCCTCCTGTTGGTCCTGGGAGCCTTCTACGCCTGGAGGTGGGTACAGAGCTGGAGGGTGGATGGGGCCACCTCAACCTTCTCTGTTTCCCCTAACATTCCCCCATGTCCTTCCTACCGAATTCACAGGCTCCATACTCTATAGCTTGTCCCCCTCTCTTCCTGCATTCCAAATTTGGGTATCCTTTCTACAATTATCTCTAAATCCACCTTGCTGCATTTTTTCTTCTTTCTTTACCTCTACCCTGTCTGTGCTGAAGAAAGGCCTGGGAGGGAAGAAAGATAAGGTACCCCACGCCCCACAATGCTCTCAACTGCTTGGTGCAGTGAGCAGTCTGGGGACAAGCGTATGGGGCGGGTGCCGGAATGGGGACAGGCAGGGGGAGGAGAGACTCTCTGAGTCCACTCTTGCCCTTGCAGAAGGAGCTCTTTTCGTAAGCTGAGCGTGGGTAAGAATTCGCTGGAGATGGCTTCTCAGAAGGACATCGTGCAGGTATCTACCCACCAGGTGGGCACACACAGACATAAGGCCCGGCTACCCCACAGTGCAGGGCTGGCCCCTAGAGACTGCTCATCTATAAGCTGGTGTTTGGGGCTAGGGGGCAATTGGGGGGAGAATATAGAGATACAGGGTCCCTTGAGGAGATAGGGGGAGCCATATTCTGATCAGGGCAGAGAGAAGCCACGTGTTTGCTGTGCGGCTGGCTGGATGACTGGGGCAGACATTCTGACTTAGCAGTGACACCTCCACATACAAAACACATCTTGGAACGCCACCTGTGTTTTGGCATCTCTGCCTATCACCTGGGCAAGAGTGAAAAACTGTTTCTCCTTCCCCTTGATGTGTCCACTTCTGCAGATACTCCATTTGGTGGGGCAAGGCTTCTCGCCATGCACATTCTCACCAATCCCCTTGAGACCCCCTACCCAAGGCTTAGGGTCTGGGGGACTGCCCTCCAGGGTTAGGGATCAGGTGATGACATCTCCCAGAGTCCTCCTGTGACCAGGGTTTTCTCTATGGGAAACCCATGGATCCTGATGCAGCCACATTTGGAACTTCATCCTGTGCTCCACCCCTAAGCTGACCATGTGGCATTGCCTGCTCTTAGGAGGAGGAGTCCAATGGAATCTGTGATGACTTGGTCCTGGTAAACAAGGTTGCACTGGATCCTGATTGCCTCTGTGAAAACAATGCTGTGGCATCGAACATTTTATGACCTGATTCCAAACGTCTTACCCCCCCTCCCCGCAAAAAAAAAGGATGGTGAGAGGAGGGGGTGAACCCTAATATACCCAGGAGGGTGTTGACCTCGGGGGATGCTGAAGGAAAAAGAGTTGATCATGTTGTCCACTTCTCTTTTCTCTGGATCTCGTCTCTCCATTTATCTATCAATATAATTCCTCCTCACGTCTTTCTTGTCCAAGCGCATTCTGGACTGTTCGGATGGATTAGAAGAGGAGCTTTCTACATCCTCACACTGTACTAGCACTCCGTACTAGCTAGATGATAAGTTAAGTGCTCTAATAGGAGACCAAATACAATAACTTCAACTTGAGAAAATTTAATTGTTCTCTCCCATACTAGTCTGGGTATGTTATGGTGGTTTAAATTGCTGATGATCTGGATCCTTCTAGCTTATCTTGATTGTGAGGGTTCACAATGACCATAATGTGTTCACATTCCCTCCAACGAGAAGAGAGTGGAAGTTGAAGGTACACCATTCCCACTGTGGACATAACCAGAAGTTGCACATGTCATCTTCACTCACTTCTCATTGGCTAGAGTTTAGTCACATGGCCACTCAAGGTTGCAAGTGATTCTGGGAAATATAGTTTTTTATTCTATTCTCAATAATAGATTCATTCCTGAGACTTTTGACATTGATGAGAATGCTGCCAGCAGGGCACATTCTATCTCAGCCCCAATCTGCTGAAGGGCATGCCCTGGTCATGGGCTTCCTGGGGAAGGCAGTCCTTCTCAAACATTAAGACTGAGGAAATCAAGAAGGTTTGATGGTCCTTAGGGAGAGGGCATGCCAGGCAGTGGGGTTGCCTGAGCAGACATCTTGTGCCAGATCTGGTCCCTGGAAGAAGAGATGCCCCCATCTGCTTCCCCAACCCTAAGGAGCAGACGCAATGTCATCAACATCCTTCCTTTTGCTCCAGTTACATTCCTCTCCATGATCCAGGGAGTTCACGTCCTCTTCCTGGAGGCTCATGCCAGGGGCTGTTAAGATGAGTAAGGGTCAAGATGAATGTGCTCCCAGGAAGTCAGTACCTGAGCGGAGCCAGTTCTTGGGTAGGTTAATGACTCTTCTGCTAGCTGGTGTCAGATGGTGGGAAGAACAAAGAGCCCACTGCTCTGGGCTTTGGATTGAGAAACATGTGGAGTAATGAGACATTAGCACGGACCTAACAGGTTGGGAAGAAATGGGAGGCCTAGTGAGCTCCATTAGCAGTGGTTGGGACCCTTCTTGGTCCAAGGTCCCATTCTTTTTAGTGCCTCATGGCTAGACCCTTCCTTGGGAGCCTGTCTGGCATTTCTTTCCAATAAACCTCCATTCTACAACATAATTGGAGTGAGTCTTTTTCTTGCACCTTCATGTGGGAGGCCACCAATTGATGTGTCTTTCTCACAATGATGTTTCTCTCTGTGTGCTTCTTCCCCTCCCTCTCTCTAAAAAAAGCAATGAAAAAATATCCTCGGGTGAGGATTAACAAAAACACAATAGAATGGATAAATGAATTGTGCTATGTTCACTCAATGGAACATTATACAGAAGTTAGGAGCTACAACTACAGATGTTTAGCATAATAGTGAATGAAAGAAGTCAGACACTAAACAGGGTAGACTTAATGATTCCATTCTTGTGAAGTTCAAAGCTAATCAATGGTGATGAAAGTCAAAATAGCAGTAACTTATGGGGGAAGGTCATGATCAGAAGGGACCAACAAAAGTATTTCGGGGATCAGACAGTGTGCTGTTTCTTGGTTTATGTGCAGGTTTTAAGGGTGGATTCACTTTGTGAAAAGTCATTGAGCTGGGCACTTAGGACACATTTTTCTGAAAATATAACTAACAGTACTTCAATAAGATGGTTTTAAAAGACCTTCCACCTTTTATGTTGGGTGTCTAGGGAAGTTTAACCAAACTCTGACTGAGTACAGATTCTTTTAAAGCACCTTCTTCACTTTGCTAAAGGACATCACATTTCCCCTTGAGTGCAGCAGAGCCTGGACTGTGTCTTTGGGGCCCTCCCATTCATAGGTCGATGCTCAACCACTGAACACCACAGCCTGGTACCAACCCTAAGTGCTGGTAAGAGTGTAGAGAAACTGGAACTCTCATACATTGCTGGTGGGAATGTAAACTGGTATAGCCACTTTGAAAAAGTTTCTTAAAAAATTAAATTATGCCCTTACCACAAGACCCTGCATTTCTACTTTTATCATAACTCATCTAATTGCACGTCATATAAAGTGCATCGTATTGTATGTAAATTGTACCTTAATAATTATGAGAATAGTGATAATGAGACCACTCTAAATTCACTAAGTGGTCTCATTATCATTAAAGAAGAATCTCCAAGGTGTATTAAGTGGGGGAAAAATCAAGGTGCAGAAAAATGTTAATCAGAGAAAAATATGTCTGTATTATCTCGGGAATGGATAAAATAATCTAAAAGCCTATACTAATAATTAGTGGCTTCCTGTTGGGGGACGTGGGCTGGGAAGGTGGACACAGAAGAAGGAGGGATGTTACCTAAACATCTTATTCTTTTTGATGTTTGAATTAGGTGAACATAGCTTTCCCTTGCTGCAGAAACTCTTTTTAAAAAATATATTTTTTTTATTGATTTTTTTACAGAGAGGAAGGGAGAGGGATAGAGAGTTAGAAACATCGATCAGCTGCCTACTGCATACCTCCTACTGGGGACGTGCCCGCAACCAAGGTACATGCCCTTGACCAGAATCGAACCTGGGACCCTTGAGTCCACAGGCCGATGCTCTATCCACTGAGCCAAACTGGTCAGGGCGCTGCTGAAACTCTTACTAACGGAATCGCCACACTCTGATTCCTCAACAACAAATAGATTTGCTTAAAAGTTAACATCCCTCGCTATGGGAATACTTGCAACTTCGAATTTACTGCTCTGTACACAAACAAACCTTCAAAACAAGAAGCAGATGTGACCGTGGCGGAAAGGATCCCTAAGGCCTGGGAGTCTATGGTTTTGTAACCCCCACCCCCACCCCAGGCCAACGCCAGGGACTTAGGGCTTCCCCCGCCCCTACTGTGCGCCAGTCCCCACCTTTGAGCAGCCCAAAGCCGTCAAAACTGCGGCCTCCGCTCGCTCCCCTCGCCCACCCGGGAGCATGAGACTAGCTGGGGCCGCGGCTGCACCTGTCAGGGTCGCCCCCGCCTCCCTTCTCCTAGGGGTGCTCTCCGGGGTGTGGGTGCTCAAAGGCCGTTCCCGAGGGTCTGCGCCCCACCCCACCCGCCACTCCTACAGGCGTGGGGCCCCTGAGACCTGTGGGGCGGGGTGGCGCGGAGGATTCCCTCCCCGCCCAGGCAAGTCCTGCCCCCTAAAAGGCCGGGAGGGCCGCCCCGGCTCCCCGAGGGCTGGGAACGCGGGTTCTGCCGTCCAGGGTCGGGATAGGATCGGCTGCCATCCCGCGCGGTGGCCGGGTTGCGTTCGGGGTCCGCGGGGAGGGTTGTGCAGACGAGGCTGGCCGGCTGCACAGGGAGTGGGTCGGCGGCGATCCAGCCGGGGCGGGGCTGGGAGCCGAGCCGGGCCGGAGCTCAGAAGTCCGGGCGCTCACAGCGATGGGCCGGGGGTCCCTGAGGGCTCCAGGGTCGCCGCTGGCTTGGCTGCTGCTGCTGCTGCTGCTACTGCGACGACCGTGGTCCGTGTGGGGGGCCGAGGCGTTCCGCGGTGAGTGGGAGCGCCCCGAGGGCAGGCTTGGTCACTGTCAGGGGTTGGAGGGATTGAACCGACCCCCACCGCCCTCCTGCTCCTCCCTCCCGGGAATGCGCCGCCGCCAGGACAGGGAATTAGAGAGGGTTGGGAAGGTGTCCCTGGGATCTGCCCAGGGCTTCTCACCTGAACTTGGGCTAAGGGCCC
>PVJC01001537.1:43519-92042 GCA_004026665.1 Murina feae
GATCAGCAGCTGAGTAGGTGGGAGGATTGGCAGAGGCCTGGACCTCAAATGCCTGTCAAATGCCTGGGAGGGTCAGGGAGAAGGCAGGACAGGCTGGGCTGGGAAGGGGGCAGTTTGCAGAGCACTGTGGAGAGGGAACCCAACAGGGATAGGACCCCTGAACCCTCAGGGAGAGGGACTACAGCCCTCATTCTCATGGTGATGGTACCCAGGCATTCCACTGATTCCTCCTCTGCAGCCTGGAGTCAGGGGAGGGGAATGCAATCCCCTGGGAGGAGTGGAGAGGGGCTCTATGCCCCCCAACACTACACTGGCTCCCCTAGTTTCACTTAGTCACCACAGCTCCATCTCTGCCTCCCTCTCCCTCATCAAGGTGCCAGAGGTCAATACGTGGGAGGCCTGGGACTAGCAAGACCTGGTTCTCCACACCCAGTGAAATCCTCTCTGGGCTAAGAGATCCTCCCCTCTCCCCAGAAGCACTCAGACCCCTGCCCACACTTGCCCTGCCTGATGGCAACTGCTTGATAGCAACTCACTCATCCAATCAGGGAGGGCTTCTTGGGGGAAGAGAACTCCTGGAGTTGCTGATATTCCAGGTCTTTGATGATGGGGTCTGGGGAAGAGTCAGAGAAGGAGAAAGGAGTTGGGGTGACCTGGCAGTTGCTGAGCCACTTCCGCAGGCCAGCGTCTCAGCCTGGGTAGGGCTGGGTGGAGGTGGCAGAGCTGTCAGTTCTGGGAGCTGGGCTTCCCCAGGACTGAGTTCCAGAGGGGTGGGTGGGCTGCCTGCAGGCTCTGGGCTGCCTGGGGCCTGGCTCCTGCAGGGGAGTGTAGCTCCTTGGGAGGAGGAGCATTGGGGGCATTCCAGGGGAGCATTCCAGCTTTCTCTGAGTCATGCTTGGCTCTGGGATTCCTCCTGGAGCTCCTGAAGCACACCCACTCCCAGTGGGAGCACTCAGGCTCTGTCCCCCAGCCTCTGGGCCAGGGTCCCTGGAAGCCCCACTTCCTGCATGAAGCCCCCAAAGGCAGCTCTGAGCACAGTGAGCCTCCCAAGAAAACATTCTCAGAGGGTGGTGGAGACACAGGCATCCTCTTCACAGACCTCTCACCCTAAAGGCATCTGCTGCCCAGTCTAAAAATATCCCAGGCTGCCTTCCTCTTTCCCCCTTGCACTGGTGGCCTTGGTCTCTCCCTCAAGACCTTTGACACCAAGGCCTCCCCCAAGATCAGCAGGGCTCCAAGCATCCGCAGCTGAGCTATCCTTCCTAGGCTCCCCTCTCTCTTCCGCCACCGCCCAGGCTGCTCCTCGGTTCCCAGGACACCCATGGATTGTTGAAGATGGATGGTCAAACTCCATCCCTCTGTTGTCCCTGCTCCCCTCTGCGCCTTAGGTTCCCCCTCACCCTGTACTCTGTCCTCACACCAGGAAACACCCCCGGAGAGCCAGTCACCCCTCACTGGGTCCTGGACGGAGGAGCCTGGCGCAGGGTCACCCTGGAGGAGCCGGTCAGTGCCACATCATCCCTTCCTCTGCTTTCGGGGTCCAGGCTCTCCCAGCCCCTTGGCCCCTCCCCAGGCTACAGGGTGGCAGTTTTACTCGTTCCTTCAGTTCCCCTCCCAGCCTTTAGGCTCCCCCGGAAGGGTTGGCAGGCAGGGGTGGGAGACATCCAGGTTATGTGAACCTGCACACATGGAAGTCATTTTCAGACTTCCCCTCACTCCCACTGCCTCCTCTTTCTCTCCCTTCCCACAGCTGTCCAGGCACGAAGCTTTAGGGATCTCTTTAGGAAAACACAACCTTTGCCTTTCGTAAAGTTTTCCAGAACATGTGACCCTGTGGATACATTGTTGTCCCCTCCAGAACCCTGCCATTGAGAGGCCTGAAACTTCAGCCTGAGGGCTCATGTGGAAGCCACTTCCGTCCAGGGGGCAGTGGTCACTTGTGGTGGTGGCCCTCAGATGCAAGCTCACTCCATTTTGCTTCTCCAGGATGCTCTGCCCCAGTCTCCTGCCAACACCCACCTATCACACACTTTCAGAATAACCATAGCCCCACCCACATGTGCCACACAGCTAGCTGGGCTGCAAACCAGGAGGCTGGTGGCCTCGGTATGCCCATCTCAGAGAGGGGCACACGGAAGCCCAGAGAGGTTGGGGAAACTGTCCAAGTTCGCACAGCTCTTTAGCCAGAAATCTGAGCCCCACTTGGGTCTGAAAGACTTCAAACCATTGGCCAATGTCCCCCAAACCTAGAGAGCCCTCTTCACCCTGAATTTTCAGGCAAGAAAGGACAACCCATTGTCCAAGCCACGCTGGCCCTGGAGGAAGACAGGAGAGCACTGCCACGAGGCCGGGAGGCTGACACAGGCCCACAGCTCCCTCACTGGGTCCCCCAGACCCTCAGGGTCGCCATTTGAGTGGTCAAACATGGCACTGGCCCAAGCTTTGAGATCATTTTCCTGGACATCACCAGCAGAGGGAAAGGCTGGGCTCACGCTGGAGTCACCCTGACTGTGGACCCTCCTGGTCTGGCCTGGGCCAGGAGCGGAACCCCAGAGGGGCCTTGCTTTTTCCACTCACTGGCCCTGGCCCCCAGGGAGCCTGCCGAGATGAGGTCAGTGTTGAGGCAGGGAGTCCTGATCCAGAGAAAGGAAACACTCCCACTTCAGGTCAGGGATGGGGTACATAGTGAGGGGTAAAGGCACTAGGAGGGCAAGAAGTGAGGACAGCAGGGGTACAGAGGTGCAGAGGGACAGAGAGGAGATTCTGGGGTTTGGGGGTGGCAGGAGGAGGCTTTTCATTGGGCCGCTGCCTTTCCTTTGGTACAAACCTTTCTCCAATAAAGCAAGTGGCATTCCGGCCCCATGAGCTCATGCTTGGGGCCTCCTGGGCTCTTGCTGAGGCAGGGAGCTGTCTGCTCCCCACCTGTGGCGGAAGTCTCCACTCCAAGACTGTGAGCCCCTTGGCCTTCGGCCCAGCCCGTGCATTGTGGACTAAAAAGGACCGGCGAGGGTTGGGGCTAGCATTCCGAAGACACAGCAGCTCTCCCAGAGGCTCCTGGTCTGCCTCTGACTCTGGGCCCCCAGCCAGGCTGAGTGGACAAGGGAGGCAGATGAGTCTTCCCACGTGGGAAGCAGCAAAGAGAGCAGGGAAGGAGAGGCTGGCCTGCTGGCCAGGCCCACGCCCTCCCTCCTCCCTCTCCCACAATCTGGCCAAGAGCACCAGTGTTTTTCTCTTGGCCTAGGCAAGGGGTCTGTGTTTACTTCATAGGATCCGTGAAACAGGTATGGGCGAGGCTGCTGGAGACAAAGGAATTTTAGGGCCTGACATTTTGTCAGAATTGGAGGTGGAGTAAAGTCTGAATTCTACAGGGAGTAGGGAGAAAAGATGCCAAAACAAGAGGTTGTGAGGAGGCCCAAGCCATGGCTTCCTGACATCCACGCCCCCCCCCCCCCACACACACACAGTCTTCAGGACTCCACTTCCTTCCTGCCTAGAGGAAGCCTCGGCATGAAAGAGGAGGAAGAGCCAGAGGGGAGGCCCAGGAACCTTGAGTCTTCAGGGAGGGCCTCTTTCTGGGACCCTTTGTCTCTAAGCAGGAAGTCGTGTGTCCCTAGCAGGCTACATCAAGTAGCTGTTGTCAGAACAAACATCCTGAGTTTGGGAACATCTCACCCTGACACTATCTGTGCCCATCAGCATGCTCTCACCCCCACACCCCTCCATGCCCATGAGGGCAAGCGGGGACCTTCTGCCCCTCACCCCCATGTTTTCCCCATGATCTCCCTGGCCAGCTGGCTCCCCACCCACCAGCTCCCAGGCAAGCAGGAGGCCAGGCTGCCTGCCACCTCAGCCCTGCACTCCTTCTTGCCCAGGTCTTGAAGCTCGACAAGGGGCTGGTAGCTTTGGAGGCTGGAGGCCAGGAGCTCCTCCTGGAGTTGGAGAAGAACCAGTGAGTACCAGTCCAGAGAGGGGGCTGGGAGCCAAGACAGCCTCTCTCTCTCTGGGGGCAGGGACTGGTGGGAACCCAGGAGAGAGGCTGGAAGAGGGAGGGCTCCCTTGAAGCTGAAATGGCCTGTTGGGTTGGGTCAGCCCTGCTTTGGGGCACATCTTTCACCCAGCCCCCAGGGGCACCTTGTCAGCTCCCTGCATCACCTAATGGGCTCTTGAAAAGAACCCTGAGTCCAAAGAGAACCCAAGATAGGTGCCCTGGGTGGGCAGGCGCTCCAGGCTAATGGGACGACCAGGGTAAAGGTGAAGTGGTACAAAGATCAAGATACATTCAGGGGCACAATTTGTCTCAAGGAAAGGGAGCAAAGGGCAACAGATTTGGGGAGTCTCAGTGGGGCCGGATCAAAGAGGCCATTTTAGTGCTGAGTATCCTGAATGGTGCAGAGCCAAAGAATTTAAGTTGGTGAATGAGCAGGCAGAGCTGGGCTGCATGGGGTGGGTGTCCGAGATGGAGCGTGGGATCTTAAAAGCATTCTGACTCTATTACCAACAGCTATTCATGTACCAAGGGCTTGTTTCATTGCAGGCACTGCTCTAAGCACTCCACACGGGTTATTCTCCCCCTTGGAATCAGATGGAGTGGGAATAGGCTGGTTCCACCTTGCCTACCCGCGTTTCTCTGGGGCATGGTGTCCCCCACCTTAAATGGGTTGATCATATCACCTACCTCCTAAGGTGGTGCATGGAGTGAGGCGACAAGCTTGAGAAGATGAAGGAAAGACTGGGGGGTGGAGAAGCAGGCATCGCAGATCTTTGGGGTGGTCTGGCAGCACAGAGGTCAAGGTTCGGTGGGGGTCAAGGATCTTCTTTAGGAGAGATTGGCTTATGGTTGACCCATCTTGGTGGGAAGGATCCTGGTGAGATGGGGCCCAAAGGTGGAGTCATTAAGGGAATGAGCATCACGGAAGGACAATTGGGGAGATATTGTGGGGTCTGGGGCCATAGGAGAAGATCCAAGGATCCTTGAGGGAAGGAGGTGGACTAGAGAGAGGATTGACCAGATGCCCAACAAGGCGAGGCAGCAGGAAGGGCCACCTAGGGGATCCAACCACACTTCCTTGGCTCTGAGTCCTAGCTGCTCAGCAGTGTCCCCTGAGCCCTCTCCTCCTGCCCAGCCCTAGGCCTGGGGCACCAGCTGCTGCCACAGGCTCCACAGGATCACAAACTGCCCCTATTGCTGTTCTCCCATTCCCAATTCCCACATCTAAGCTACCACCAAAGCTCCTTCCTGCTCTTCGCTTTTGTCCCTCGAGCCCAAGGTTTTTCTGAGCTAAGCAACACACGGTCATTCCCGTCCCTTTCCGAAGACACACTGTCGGTGCTTCTTTTATTTATTTATTGTTAAATATTTTTATTGATTTCAGAGAGGGAGAGAGAGATGGAAACATCAATGATGAGAGAGAATCATTGATCGGCTGCCTCCTGCACGCCCCCTACTGGGGACCGAGCCTGCAACCCCCGGCATGTGTCCTGAACAGGAATCGAACCGTTACTCCCTGGCTCATAGGTCAATGCTAAACCACTGAGCAACACGAGCTGGGTGCTTCCTAAGTGCTAGCCCTGTGCATCACTCATTAGAGCTGCTCAATTAGCATTCAGGGAGGAAGGCTGGAGGGCATCCTGGAAGAGGCTGAGCTGAATTAGGTGATCCCTACAACACCCCTTTCCAGCAGGCTGCTGGCTGCGGGATACACAGAAACCCACTACAGCCCAGATGGGCAGCCAGTGGTGCTGGTCCCCAACCAAAGGGTGAGATACTTCCGTGGGCACTGAAGACACAGTGAGGGGTGCTGGGCATGCACGCCCCGAGGGCCTCCCCACCATTCCTTCTCCATTCTCCTGTTCCTAAGGAGAGGCTGGAGCCAACCCTTCCCCACCCCCAAGCCTGCTTTCTTGCCCTTCCCGCTTCCGTCCTGGCTGAGATTTGAGGCTGGATCCCTTGCTCTCCAGGACCATTGCCATTACCGCGGGCATGTGAGGGGCTTCCCGGACTCCTGGGTGGTCCTCAGCACCTGCTCTGGGATAAGGTGAGGAGTTCTGGGGGAGGGGGCTGGGCCTGGGGCAGGGGTAAGAATTCGCTCACACCCCTTTCTGCATCCCCCTGCATCCTAGGGGTCTGATCACGCTCAGCAGCAATGCCAGCTACTATGTGCATCCCTGGCCAGCTGGCGATGCCCAGGGTGAATCAACCCACAGGATCTTCTGGACCGAGCAGCGACTTAGCTGGAAAGGGGCCTGTGGCCATAAGGATCCTGAAGACAAAAGGAACATGACCAGCCTTTCTCCTGCCACCCAGATCAGGGTCAGGGGCACAGACAGGGGTGGTGGTGGGAATGCAGTATCCACAGCCCTCCAAATCTGAAAGGCAGGAAGGTGTGGCCCACCTTCAGGGTCTCCTGTCCTGAGGTTTTATTTGGAGGCTGTAGAAACAAGTTCTTGAAAAAGTTAACTTTGTGCTTTCCAGCCATTGGAGTTGGTGGTCAGGGCTCAAGCCAGCAACCTGCTACTCAGGGTCTCTGTTGCGTCTCTGCAGGACCCGCGGGAGGCCCCGCGAAGCCCGAAGTACCTTGAGCTGTACATAGTGGCAGATCACACCCTGGTGAGAGGAGACTCCAGGGGGCTGCCTGGCTGAGAGGGGCTGGTCAGCCTGGCACATCACCATATTGCTGCCTTTTCAGTTTGTGACCCAGCACCGGGACTTAAACCTCACCAAACAGCGGCTGCTGGAGATCGCCAACCACGTGGACCAGGTTGGTGGTGGGGCCACAGGGGCGGGCAGGGTGGGTGGGGAAAGAGACGGGCCACCAGCAGGATGGTGTGCCTGGTCCCTGTTTCAGGCCCGCCCTGCCCTGACCATAGATTCTCAGGACCCTGGACATTCAGGTGGCGCTGACCGGCCTGGAAGTATGGACTGAGCAGGACCAGATCCGCATCACGCCGGACGCGAACCACACGCTCTGGGCTTTCCTGCGGTGGCGCCGGGGGCTGTGGGGGCGGCGGCCACACGACTCCACGCAGCTGCTCACGTGGGTGCCTCCCATCCCCACAGGGGTCCCCCGCGGGGCGGCTTCTCCCCCCACCCCCCATCACCAGGTCATGCCCCGCTCCACCCTCAGGGGCCGCGCTTTCCAGGGCGACACTGTGGGCCTGGCACCCGTGGAAGGCATGTGCCTCGTGGAGAGCTCTGGAGGCGTAACCGCGGTGAGCTCCGCGGGACCGGACCCTGGACACGAGGAGAGGAGCGGGGCGGTCCCCGCAGCCCGCAGTGACTGTCCCGCGCCCTCGCAGGACCACTCGGAGCTCCCCATCGGCGCTGCAGCTACCATGGCCCATGAGATAGGCCACAGTCTGGGCCTCAGCCACGACCCCGACGGCTGCTGCGTGGAGGCGGCAGCCGAGCCAGGCGGCTGCGTCATGGCTGCAGCCACTGGGTACGGGCGCGACCGGGCGACCGGGTGGGGAGGACCTGCTAGCGAGGCTCCCCCGGACCGCGGGCCCTTCCTCGGCTGCGCCCCTTTAGGTGCGTCCATATCCCCCAGCTTCCTCTTCTGGAAAACGGGGGTATGATCATCGCACCGGCCCCGAGCTGTGAGGCTTCAGTGGAGTAAACCCAGGACAGTGAATGCTCACGAGTACAAAGGTGCTTTTCAGAAACCCTAGCCAGGCTGCTCCCACAGGACGGGCCGCGCTGGGTCGGGATTCGACGTTCATTCTTGCGCTGCCGCCCCGGGAGGCACGCCCTCCCACCCCTGCAGCAGGTGCCTTCCCTCTCCGAGCTCCGCCCCTGCAGCATCTGAGCCGCCCGGCACGGGTGCTTCTGGAGGGACCGGAGAGGAGCAGGGCGCTCAGGGGGGCGACCCCTGCACGCCCCGACGCCCTTCCCCGCCCGCAGGCACCCGTTCCCCCGCGTGTTCAGCGCCTGCAGCCGCCGCCAGCTGCGCGCCTTCTTCCGCAAGGGCCGCGGCTCGTGCCTCTCCGCGCCGCCGGCCTCCGGGCTCCTGGTGCGGCGGGCGCGCTGCGGCGACGGCTTCGTGGAGGAGGGCGAGGAGTGCGACTGCGGCGCCGGCCAGGTGAGGTCCGCGCCGGCCCCTGCAGGCCCTCCCCCTCCTCCACGGTCGGGGCGCTGCTCCCTCACC
The DNA here is from genome assembly GCA_004026665.1 of Murina feae. Classification (NCBI taxonomy): domain Eukaryota; kingdom Metazoa; phylum Chordata; class Mammalia; order Chiroptera; family Vespertilionidae; genus Murina; species Murina feae. The sequence goes on from PVJC01001537.1 coordinate 51,664, forward strand.
CGGTCCCTTCTCGCCTTTTCTGGCTCCAGGACTGCCCCGACCCCTGCTGCTCCGCGCACAACTGCTCGCTGCGCGCGGGGGCCCGGTGCTCCCGCGGGGACTGCTGCGGGGGCTGCCAGGTGAGGCCGTGCAGGCTGGGGGGGGGGGGGGGGGGGGAAGGGGCGGCCCTGTTTCCCCGGCAGATTGGAGCCCTCCGTCCCCGCGGGGCCGCCTCGCGTTCCCGCCGGGCTGTCCCGTGACCCAGGATCTCTCCCCGTCCGTTGTCCTCTGTGTCTCGGTCGCTCTCCCGCACGCGGGCCACCTGCACAGCTGAAGCCGGCGGGCGCGCCGTGCCGTCGGGCTGCGGGAGACTGCGACCTCCCTGAGTTCTGCACGGGCGCCTCTCCCCACTGTCCCCCAGACACTCACCTCCTGGATGGCTCGCCCTGCGCCAGCGGCCGTGGCTACTGCCGGGACGGCGCGTGTCCCACGCTCGAGCAGCAGTGCCAACAGCTCTGGGGACCTGGTGAGAAGACACGCGCGGCCTCCCCCCCGCCCCCGTGCCTACCCTTGAATCTGAGGAATTTCCTCCTCTAGGCAAGATGGGAGGGGTGGGGAGTAGGGGGAGAACAGAAGGCAGGGGCAGCCTAGTCCCCAGCCCCGCCCGTGCTTCCCCAGGCTCCCGCCCAGCACCGGAGGCCTGTTTCCACGCGGTGAACTCGGCAGGAAACGCCCATGGCAACTGCGGAAGGGATGACAAGGGCAGCTACGTGCCTTGTACGCAGAGGTGAGGGGAGGAGCAGAGGGACCGGCAGCTGGGGAGCGGGTTGGACACAAGGGGACCTCCCCCGCACCATGCAGCTTGACGCTCCAATTGGTCCCCAGGGATGCGCAGTGTGGGAAGCTGCAGTGCCAGGGCGGGGAGCAGAGCACACTGGCACCACACACGATGCCGGTGGACTCTACCCTCCGCCTGGATGGCCAGGAGGTGACTTGCAGAGGGGTCTTCCTGCTACGGGGTGCCCAGCTGGACCTGCCTGACTTGGGCCTGGTGGAGCCAGGCACCAGGTGTGGGCCTACAATGGTGAGCCCTGCCCACCGGCCCCTCCCTGCCACTTGAGTCCCTAGGCCAAAGGGTCCCTCCCCCACGGTGCTTAGTGCACACCACTGCCCATAGGTGTGCCAGGACAGGCGCTGCCAGAACACTACCTTGCAGGAGTTGGAGCTCTGTCTGACTGCCTGCCACGGCCATGGGGTGAGTGGTGTTGAGTGTGTGTGTGTGTGGGGGGGTGGTGGTGGGGGGGAGTGACCTTGAGGTTCCTGATCCCATGGGACCCTCCTTTTCGCTTCCTCTGCAGGTTTGCAACAGCCACCGTAACTGCCACTGTGATCCTGGCTGGGCTCCACCCTCCTGCGACAAGCCAGGGGCGGGTGGCAGCCTGGACAGCGGCCCTGTGCAGCCGGAAAGTGCGCGCATGGGGGCGAGGGGGGACGGGCCCTGTGGTGCACTTATGCAGGACTCAGCCCCACCTCGTCCTTTGCAGACCACGACACCTTCCTGCTGGCTGTGATCTTTAGCTTCCTACTGCCTCTGCTTCCTGGGGCCGGCTTGGCCTGGTGCTGCTGCCGGCAGCGCGGACCCCAGCTTCAGCAAGGCCTGTGCGGCTCAAGGAGGGACAGCGGGTCTGCTCTGAGGTCCCTGCGCCCTGAGCCCACTCCTGTGGTTCCTGCTCCTCAGAGTTCTGCTGGGCCTGGGACAGCTTGGGGGTGTCCTTAGGCCTTGTCCCAGAGGCAGCGAGGCAGCTGAGGGTGTGGAAAGAAGCCTTGAGCCGGGGGCACCAGGGGCCGCGGGTGCGGGTCCCTTCCCTGCTGCTGTGGTTCGGTCTTTTTTTGTCTGTTCTCCTGCTTCTCCCATCAGGGGGCTGCCTCATCTTTGACTTCGCCCTGTTTTCCACTGTGCCCCTCGAGGCCTCCCCAGCCTCTTTCTCATGAGCTTCCGGCCCCCTGTCATTTCCTCTGCCTGCATCTCTGCTGTTCCCTCCTTCAGGTTCCTAAGTGCCGGGTCGGCACATCTTCCCACTCCATACCACCAGTTGCCCTTGTGCCAAGGCCCCGCGCGGAACCCAGCTCATAACCTGGGAGGAGGGTTCTATGATATCAAGCATGGTTGACCTAGGGCTGCCCCCTCACTGGGTACTGGGCAAGGCAGGCACCTCATAGCCACATCTGACACAGCCTGGCCTTGGGTGTGCCTAGGACAAGCTGAGGGAAAGAGCAGGGTTTGGGCTGGAGATTGGGACAGAGGCCATCCCTGACAGCGGTGGGCACCAGGCAGGTCCCAGGTGTCAGGTGAGGGGCCTTGCCACAATGAGCAGTGATTGCAGGGCAGTGGGCAGTGGGGCAAGGTGCTCAGAGCTTGGTGTATCAGCATGGGGGGCCCTCCAGGAGGGGAGCAGCTGCATGTCATCGCCAGGGCGGAGTCTGGAGGGCAGCGAAGACTGTTTTGAAGAGACATGGAGGTGGCAGGCCCTGGGAGGTGGAGCATGAGCAGCTAAGAATGGCTTGGAGTGATCGAGGGCAGTAGGGCCACCCAATGGCAAGGAGTGCAGAACAGCTGCCACTAGAGAGAGTGACCCAGAGCAGAAGGGTGCAGACTCAGTCAACAAAGAAGGTGGGGGGAGGGGGTGTCCTGCTCAGCAGCACTGTTCCAACCTCTCATCTCGCTGGTCAGGCCCAACGATGGCCCATGCGGGGATCACGCCCTGAGCAGTGTTCAGCGCCTGGAGTTGGGCCCGATGACCACTGGAGCGCCCCGACCCCTCAGTGAGTGAGGTGCAGGGGGAGATGGGGAAGGAAGTGGAGGGATGGACTCTTGGGCCCCCTCCTGTATACTTAACACCCAGCCACCGTGAGTGCCCAGTGCCCTACCCACCAGGGACCACTGCCAACTGTGTTCGCAGCACTCATTCTTACCCATCGCTTCCAGACATTGAGATCCCTGCCAGAGCCCAACAGCCACCTTGAGACCTGTGCCCTGTGGCCCTACCTGCACCCAAGGTAGGTGGGGACCCTGATGTGGGGGCCTCTATGCCCCCCCCCCACTGCCCCTCAGCTCACTGCTCCCTACTCTGGGGTTTCTGAGCTTGGGTTCTGAAGCTGTTGTCATGGAGGCCAGACGCTGGGAGCCTTTGGAGTCGGGGAGGGAGAAGTTGTGGCTCTTCCTGGGTCATCTGTCCTCACTGAGGGAGGACAGGGGGTCCCTGCCACATGACCCACAGCCTGAGGTCCCAGTTCTCAGGGAATGACCCCTCCCCCACTTTATTTTCAGCAGGTCAAGTCCAGAAGCCAAGATCCTGTCTCTGGTGAGAGGGGGATCCTGAGATGAGGACACTTAAAAACAGGTGGCTACTGACACTTGTACCACCAGGGGCAAAGTCAGCTGACCTGGACCTTCAGGCAGCTTGTGAGCTTCTTCCTGGCCCACGCCAGGATCCCAGAGCCTCATCAGAGTTTTCCCAGTGCTATCTCTGTGCTTCAGGGCTGGGTCATGCCAGCCCAAGAATGCATCTGTTATGTCAAACTTCCCAGGTCTGAGAGACCAAAGAAAGAGGCTGACAACTCCATCATTACCTGACCCCTCCATCATTACCTGACCCCTCCATCATTACCAGAGTTTATTAAGGGAACATCTAGCAGGTACATCGTGGGCAGTGGCAAGACCAAGTGGATGTCCACCACACTATGCAGCAGCCGCTAAAGGGTTGCATAAGACGGGCAGGATGGATAGGGGTACTGGGCGTAACGCACCCAGGTAAGGGGGAAAGGCCAAGATAAGTAATATTTCAAAAGATCAAAGTTAGTGCTAAAAATCCATGATGAACAAAATATTAAAAATTTAAGTAAAGACAGAATCAATAACAGGACCACCCCAAGCCAGGTAGGAGCCAGAGGCAACAGGAAAAGTCAGCCATGGTGATCCTGAGGCAAGTTCCTCTCTCACCCCATCCTGCAATAGACTGGAAGCCTGTAAGATCTCCTAAGATTCCATGACTGACACACGTTACTCACCATAACACTCTAAGGGCCAGCCTGGGTTCCAGGGATTGGGAAAAAAATGTCTCCTCTTAATGGGAGGAGTGCAAAATCCTATTTCAGAGCGTGTGCAGAGCTGGGGAATTGTTGCGAGTGTCTGATCCTCCCATCGGCAGCACAGAAGAAGCAGCCCCCAGCTCAGGCTTGCTTTCACCCCGCCAGCCCAAGAGGCTGAATGAGGCTGTTTTCTAAAGTCCTGCGTTCTTTGTATCTGCGAGATTTTGATTTATAGAGATGACGGAGTGAGGACCTGGAGAGATGAATGTCATTGAAAGGAGTTCTTATCACTTACAGTCCTCAAGAAAAGGGGGCATGCAGGGCTGCGTGGGGAAGCACCAGGCTTGTAAGGAAAGACGAGAGCTACCACAGATTGGAGGAAGCTAAGGCAACATGACCACTGAGTGTCATGTGGGATCCTGGGTGGGATCTTGAAACAGAAAAAGGACATTAGTGGAAAACTGGAGAAATTAAAAAATGGTCTGTAGTTTATTGTATTGTACCAATGTTAATTCCCTAGTTTTAACAATCTCTATATATAAAAGCCTAAGCAACAGAACAACCGGTCGACCGGTCGCTATGATACACACTTACCACCAGGGGGCAGACGCTTAACACAGGAGTTGCCCCTGGTGGTCAGGGCACTTCCACAGTGAGAGTGCCGCTCAGCCAGAAGCCGGGCTCACTGCTGGCGAGTGCAGCTGCTGTGGCGTGAGCCTCTCCTGCCTCTGTGGCAGCGCTGCCCAGCAGTATAGCAGCAGCGGCAGGCAGGCGCAGTGGGGCCTGGATGAGCAGGAGCAGCACCCGGCTCAGGCTCCTCCCTGGCCACCTGCAGCTTCCTGCACTGCTGCATCCCTCGAGGCGTGTTGGACTGCCGGTTTCGGCCCTCTAGTTATACTCTAATTATGTGAGATGTTAACACAAGGGGCAGGTGGGTAAAAGGTACAGAGCAAACACTAACATTATTGTTCAAGTGTAAAATGAGTAAATAATAAAAAGTTAAAAATAGCCCTGCCTTCCCTAACCTGTTTGGCTCAGTGGATGGACTGTCAGCCTGCGGACTGAAGGGTTCCAGGTTCGAGTCCAGTCAAGAGCATGTACCTTGGTTGTGGGCACATCCCCAGTGGGGAGTGTGGGAGGCAGCTGGTCGATGTTTCTATCTCACCGATGTTTCTAACTCTTTGTCCCTCTCCCTTCCTCTCTGTAAAAAATCAATAAAATATATTTAAAAATATAGCCCTGCCTGGTGTGGTTCAGTTGGTTAAGCATCATCCTGTGCACCAAAAGGTCACTTGTTCGATTCCGGCCAGGGCACATACTGGTATCGAGGTTTCAGGTTCAATTCCTGGTGCACATACCAGAGGCAACTGATCAACGTTTCTCTCCCTCCCTCTTAAAAAAAAAATCAATAAAAACATATTTTTTAAAAAGTTAATAAAATTATAAAACAAGGCAAAGAACAGTGTTGTTTCAAAAAGTTAACGGTTTAGAATGGGAGCGACAAGGCCTCCTGGGGTGGCTGTAGGTGTTGCTGTGGGAAGGAGGGTGCTGTGAGGTCCATCTAGACCTTCAGGCTCTAGATTCAGCGGCTCCTGGATCTATCTGAGGTGGAGCGTAGGGTGGGGACTCAGTGGGGGAGGGAGTCATGCAAAGGCTCCTCCCAGTGGCAGGGGTGCTCAGGTCAGCACAGCGTCTGGGTTGCTACTCAGTTCAGCTCAGGCAGGGCTGGGAAGAAGGCACCTGTCCCACTGGGGTTCTGCCTGGCGCTGTCCTCTACTCTGCAGGCTGGCATGGCCCACTTCTTGGGCCCCGTGATGCTGTTGCTGCTACAGCTGCTTCTGAGTGAGTGGCCACCTCTTCCTTGAGACCCCTGAACTCTGGCCTCTCTATCCCAGATTCTTGGGGACAGAGCAGAGGGCAAGAGGGTGATTCCAAGAAAAGCTGGAAGGCAGGAAGTGTCGCCAGCGAGAGACCTGTGCTTGGGGTGCAGGGACACCTGGCAGTCTGCTCACAGCGCTCTGTTCACCCTGCTCCTGCCTTCGGTTCAGCCACCCCCTTTCCCAAGCCCCACCATAGTACTCGTGCCCCAGGAAGTTCCTTTTCCTATAGCCTCCCCTCTCCCACCTTTCTTACCCTTCCTCCAGCCTCAGCCCTCCAACTTCAGCCTTGGAGTTTCATACTGATTTCTTGCCAGGCATCTTCAGTGTCTCCCTGCCACGCACCTGCTGTTTCACCTGCTTGGACTGTCTCTTCCCCACCTGAAGCATCGCGGAGAGGTCATAAATGGTGGAATGGGGTGGGGGTGGGGGATGAAATCAGGCAGAGGTTTAAGGCAGAGGAGGTCTCGGAGCTGAGCTGTGCTGTTTTGAGGGTGATGATGAGGTAAGGGTGTTCCTCACGAGGGAGACAGGTAAGCAAATGAGCAGAGGTGGAACCAAGACCTTAGGGGACAGACACAGGTACTGTTGTATCTGGCTAAGGCCTGGGAACAGGAAGGGTTTTGCTGGGGAAGAAGGGCAGAGTTTGGCTGCAGCGCTGTGTCCTGATGGAGAAGGGGAGGAGAGGAGAGAGGGAGGGCTCACCCCTCTCCTGCCAAACCTCTCTATTTACATACCCACTCCAAGTCCTTAGTGTCTGTCTGTCCTTCCAGCAGAGAGATCGGCACTGAAGCCACTGCGAGAATCACCAGGGCACTCAAAAGAGGTGGCCAATGCCAGAGGGGGCCCTGCTCCCAGTCCTGAAGCAGGGGACCCCCCTCCCTCCACACCTACACTTAGCAGCTGGGCTCTCTAGTGCTCAGAGCCCTTTCGAGAACCCCTTTTCGTGGAGCTGGTAGAGGATGGAGGAACCAGGAGGAAGCCAGAGCCCAGAAGGGGCAGCAAGCATAGGTTAGACCGGCCAGAGGGAGCACCAGAAAGGAGTGGAGAGGGAAAGACTCCGGTGGCAGGGGCCGGTGGAGGTGCAGGGGGTCAGGAAGGAGGGAGAACCAGAAACCTATGGACCCATTTGAAGAGTCGCCAAACGGGAGGGGAGAGAGGGAAGGAGGAGAAAGAAGAAAGCTCAGCGTGCCAGAGTGAGGATGAGGAGTGCCCACTGTCCTCAAGGCAATTTCTGATAAGTCGTCCTTAACCAGGCCCCCCGCAGCTTTGTTTCCGCGTCAGGGGCGTCTCGGGGATCCCTCTTTGGATGGGTGGGACGCTCTGGGAGAGGGGTGGTGCCTGGAGAGGATGGGCCTCCGCCTCTAGGGGGGCCGCGGTGCGCCCCATCCGGTCCTGATGTGTTGCAGGAATCCCCCGGGCGCGCCGCTCATCCCCGCGACGGAAGGCCGTTTAGTGCTCGTCGTTCGCACCCTCAGGCCACACTTTGTCCCCCTCGGGGTTTGAGCGCCTCTCAGCGGGGCCGGTGGGCCACCCCGAGAACTGACTGCATTCTGCCCTCCCCTCCACTAGGGCCTACGGGCTCGGCCGCACGGAACCGATGCGTGGACGCGGCCGAGGCGTGCACGGCGGACGCGCGGTGTCAGCAGCTCCGCACGGACTACGTGGCGCGGTGCCTGGGAGGAGGCGCGGGCGGCGTTTGTCCCCGAGCCCGCTGCCGCCGCGCCTTGCGCCGCTTCTTCGCCCGCGGGCCGCCCACGCTCACGCACGCGCTGCTCTTCTGCCCGTGTGCGGACGCCGCGTGCGCCGAGCGCCGGCGCCAGACCTTCGTGCCCGCCTGCGCCTTCTCCCGGCCCGGCCGGGCGCCGCCCTCCTGCCTCGCGCCCTTGGACGCCTGCGAGCACAGCGGGGTCTGCAGGTGCGGTCGGGGGCGGGGCTCGGAGGGGCGGGGCCGAGGGACGGGACGGAGGGACGGGCCGCCCATTCGCTCATCGCTTTCCCTCCGCGCCGCGCAGGCCCCGCCTCCTGGCCTTCCAGGCCTCCTGCGCGCCCGCCCCCGGTGCCCCCGACGGCTGCCCGCAAGGTCAGGCCTCCCGCTGTCTGCGCGCGTACGCGGGCCTCGTAGGTACGCAGTGCGGGGCGCGGGCCTCGTAGGTACGCAGTGCGGGGCGCGGGCTTCCTGCACCCGGGTGAACCCATTACTGGGCTCTCGGGGTCCCCGCAGGCACCGCAGTCACCCCCAACTATGTGGACAACGGGAGCGCGCGCGTGGCGCCCTGGTGCGACTGCGGAGCCAGCGGAAATCGACGGGAGGAGTGCGAAGCCTTCCGGGAGCTCTTCACCGGGAACCGCTGCTTGGGTGAGGGGCCGGGCGGCGGGGAAGCACGCTGGGCCCTTGCTGCCCTCTGCCAAGCCGCCTTGCGCGGAGCCCGTTTAACGGGTGAGGGAAGTGAGGCTGCCTGTGGCAGCCAGGCAGGCCCAGTTCTCCCTCTGCTGTCGTCCTGCCCCTTAGGGAATCAGAGACCAAAGTAGGTTCCTAGGGGTGTGCAGGCTGGTGCCCCTGCGGGCGGGGAGGACCTGGAATGGAACTAGTTGAGATTCCTGCTTCTGCTACTTCTGAGTCAGTTCCATCCCAGGGGCGCTGCCAACGCATTTCATTGATGGTCTGGCCATCCATCCTCTGAATAGCTTGGCGGTTCCCTGCCCTGCCTGAGAGTTTAGGGGGCCTGAGTTTGAAGCCCCCTCTTAAGCCACTTTGTGTCCATCTGTAAAAGGGGGATGGTAACTGTCACCCTCCCCAGGGAGGATGGATGGCTACAAAGTTTGTGAGGCACTCATGGCACCGTTGCCCTTACTTTGTTATTCCTTACCCTGTACCTTCCATTCCAGAAGCCAGTCCTTGCAGACATTCTATTTTCCATCTGTTCGTAGAGAGAGGCCACCAAGGTTGCCAGGGGTTTCTCAATTTGTCCCCAAGGAGCTGTCCCCTGTGCTAGGGTTTCCCAGCCAAGCCCCCCCCTCCCCCATCCCTCCTCTATAGATGGCGCTATCCAGGCCTTTAACAGCTGGCAGCCCCCAGTCCTGCAGGACCATCCAGACTCCAGCCAGGACCCTGAGCGCAGCCTCCTGCAGGTAGGTGCAGGTAGGGGATGGTGAGCTGGCATCCCCTGCACTGTTTCTCCCATCCTTCTATGCCAGTTGGGCCTAGATGGACATGAATGACCTGGGATGGGGTGGACACAAAAAACAGGGCTAGGCTTCTGCCTCCAGCCCGCACTCTGCTCCCACCCTCCAAGGTATCCTCCACAGATGGGCCCCTGAAGGGGTGCTCCCTGCTCTCCATCTCCCTGTCCTGGCTCTCCAGACTCTGCTCTGACTAGGACAGCAGACCTTGAACAGCACAGCCAACTACCCCACCCTGCCCGGGGTACGTGGCCATCTCTGTGGCCTACTGCCCCACTGAAAAGGGACTGGTTTACCCCCCTACCCCCACCCAAAGCTGGCCCTAGTGCTCTTGCCCTGCTGCCCTCTGCAGGTCTGGACATCCTGTGTGCTTGTCCCCTGGAGTGAGGCATATAGGATACAGGCCTAAGTGCAAAGCTCATAGTTTCCCCTTCAGTAGGTTTCTTGGTTGTAGGTCTCTTTTTCCACACACTTTGGAACAGTTGAGATTTCCCAAAGGGTAGGCATGGGAGAGAGTCACCTGTGTAGCTGAGGCCTCACTAGGCCCCAAGATAACCTAGAGAAGGTGAGAGACCAAACCAAACTCTAAGAATTATAGGAGATTTTACCAGCCCCTCCCCCCACCCCCGAAGCAGATTGTACCTTAAAGAGTAAACTGAACAGATTTATAGGCAAAACCCCCTCTAACACTGCAGCCTTTCATGGCCCCTTCCCAGTTATGCACCACTCATGATGATAATCACCTGTGTCCCGTGACAGAGTGATATGTTGATTGGTGGGTATCACTTTGAGTAGGTGAGAATCCAGTTCCCTGCATTGCCCTGGCCATGTGGCCACCTACCCCATGGTTTAACCCAGCAGTAGAAATGGCTCAATCCAAGGCTCAATAAATCCATGTACGCTGAGACTGGCCTTGTTTTCATGTGATCTGTGTCCTGGGACCTGTGGTTGGCCACAGGGTGTGTTTCTGCTGGCCTAGGTGACCTCAGATGGCTCCAGAACTCCTCTAGGCTCTGTCTCCTCACTTATTGATGCTGAACTGAATCTACTGCCAGGTTCTAGTGGCAGGGATTTTAGTTGCTTTCATCTACTTTTTTTTTTTTTTTTTACTTCTCTGCTGGTACTCAGATAAATAAACTACACTTCCCAGCCTCCCTTGCAGCTAGGAGTGGTCATGTGACATAGTTCTGGCCAATGAATGGAATTCACAGATGAGGCTTCCAGGAGAGCTATTTAAACTGGAACTGACTTGCTGACTGGCCCCTTGAGTCTCTAGCCTCAATCCTACCTTCTTCTTGCCCAGACTTTGGTGGCGATGTCTGGGACAAGGGCACCATCTTGAAAATTGAGCCACTGCACCAATTCCAGTCTGCTTCCCTCTGGACTCGCCCGTGCATAAGAAAAATGACACCTCTAATTTAAGGCAGCTTCTCCCTAGGCTTCTGTTATTTGCAGCCAAAACCTAGGCCCTCCCTGGTTGACACAGTCCCACCTCTGAGGTGTTTGGGAGCCCCAGGATCACCTACCATACTCTCTTAGCGGAGCCCCACCTCAGTGCTCATAGAGCCCAGCCCTGACAGACACTTGAAAGAAGGAGCGATGAGGTTTTGTTTTTTATTCCTGCGTATTCTATCCGCAGAGTCAAACTCTTTCCTGGAGCTGAGGGAAATTTATCATAAAAGTTTTTGTGAACATTCTGTGTGTGTGTGGCCAGTGTAGACCCAATGAAGCCAAGGGCATTGTGTTAAATTTCAATTCTGCAAAAGAGTTTGGGGAGGAGAGAACAATGGGGGACAGATACTAAGCTTTCTGTCCACCTCCTTCTTCCTCAAAATCGTGGAGACTCCTGATGCATGAAGGGATCCTGTCTCCAGGCTGCTCTTCTCAAACCTGGTGGAGGCTTGCCAGGGGCCATGAACCTGGCGGAAGTGGACACGGCTGTTGATGCCTTGCTCCAAGGCTTCTCAGGCCAGTGCGACCCATCCCCACTGCTGCCAACACATCTCACAGCTGCCCCCTCCTCTAAAGGAAATGCCTGTAAAGTTACACTCTGCTCCCTGACACACATGGGACTGCAGCCAATGACTGGCTGAGGCGGGGGTATTGAGGTCTAGCCTGCTTGCCTCAGGTGGACAATTCTGTGCGCTAGTCTTGCTCCAGAGCTCCCTGTGGGATCCCAGCTGAGACCACATTCGAGCTAGCTCCTTCTCCTGTCCACTCCTGCCTCCTTCACTTAGGAGGTTCCCCTGAGGGGAACCCCTCCAATAAATCAGGGCCTGAGAATTCCTACCTTGGGCTCAGCTTCTGGAGAACCTGATCTAAGATACAGGTTAGGTACGGACCACACCGAAGCCCAGGCCTGGGGCTGAACTGACCAGAAAAAGAGCCACCGGGTCTGATACTGTGTACTTAGCAGCTCCTACCAAACCCACAGACACCCTGTGAGGCAGCTGTCAACCAGCCTCCCAGCTTCAACCAGGACTCTCCTGAAACCAATCACAAATCCAACTGACGTGGGCACGGGACTTAACCATCCGAGTTTCAGGCATAGCTGTCTCCAGGGGTTCAAATGATGTTGCCCCTGCTAGCCTGTGTTTGGCTCCCCTCTGCTGCCAGGCAGGCTCTCACCACAGGGCAGGGAAGAATGCCACCAGCGGCCTCCCATCTGCGATCTCTCCTTGTAGCATTCTCGGCAGAGAAAGGCACCTCTCTTTCCCAGCATTCGCAGACTGTCCCAGGCAGGACCCTGGTGGCCCCAGCATGGGTTATAAGCCTCTTCCAGTGGCCTGGAGAGTGACATTAGCCCACTGAGATCACATGCAATGGGAAGGCAGTTTTCCAGTGGAAAAAAGGAGGGGTATTGGGCCAAGTAAGAGTACCACCTGTTTTCACTTTATGAAGAAGGAGGAATGTTCTCAATTACCTACATCTGCATGGGAGGGGACACCTAGAAGTGGGCTGGGAGATATTGTGTGTGTTGGGTGTGTGTGTGGGGGGGCAGGGGAAATTGGGAGCAGGCTGGGGAAGTGAAAGCATCACCTTGGCCTGCTCACCATGATAGAATTAAGTATCTGCTAAATAACTTGCCTTATGCGAGAATATGTTAAACTCTCTTACTCCATGTTTTACTCAGATAGTTGGAGTAAAACCATAGGCATATACCTTACAAAATGTTGGGAAGCTCAAAGTGAGCAGAACCTAGGTGAAAATTGCACAGCTGTTCCATGGCAGCTGGCTGTCTTCCTTCAATACTAATCTCCAAGCAGACAAACTCAGGCTTACCCAGCGGAGCCTCTAACACCAGACAGTGCACAACGAAAAAGAAGCTTCCTTATTGGGTGCAGGGGGGAATGAAAGACCCCGGGCTCCCATTTCCCCAGAGTGAACATTTTGTGTGGGTGGCCTGAGGCTCTCTGGGGCATAGACCCAGCCAGCCCTGCACAGAGAAGCCAAGAGAAGGGACAAGGTGTTTAGGTCTGTGAAAGGCACCATCTTGCCACTCCTGGGCAGTTAACTTTCTGAAGGTTTTGTTGCTGTAGTGGGCTGAATGGTGGCCCCAAAGATATCTCCACATCCTAAGCCCTGGCATCTGTGAATGTTTCCTTATATTTATGCAAGAGAGTGAATATTACCTTATATGGCAAAGATGTGATTAAATTAAGGATCCTGCAAGGAGGCACCTATTCTGAATTATTCTTATACTAGGGGCCCGGTGCACAAAAATTTGTGCACTGGGTTGGGGGGGGAGGGGTCCCTCAGCCCGGCCTGTGCCCTCTCACAGTTTGGGACCCCTCCGGGGATGTCCACCTGCTGATGTGCCTGGCCAGCCTGGGTGAGGGGCCAATGTCTGTTTGCAGGCTGGCCAAGCTCCCCAGTGGAGACACACCAGGGGGTATGGCAAGCCTGGGTGAGGGTCTAAGGGCAGTTTTCAGGCTGCCACAGCTCCCACGGACCCTCCGGGCCATCAGCCTGGGAAGCGATAGGGTGGCACTGGCCACCCCACACCCCACGGCCTCCCAGGAGGGGGCCTCCGCGGCCCGCTGGTCCCGCTGCCCGAGGCCCCCGCCTGGGAAGTGGATGGGGTGGCGCCGGCCACCCCACACCTCACGGCCTCCCAGGAGGGGGCCTCGGGGTCGGCTGGCTGGTCCCGCCTCCCAAGGCTTCCGCCTGGGAAGGCATCGGCCGGCTCAGGGCGCTGGATGCCTTCCCAGGACGGAGGCTCCCATGATGGTGGAGGCCGCAGCCCAGGAGAAGCCAAACACCGGGGCTGCCTCCGCCATCTTGGCTAGGTTAATTTGCATACAACCACTCTGATTGGCTGGTGGACGTGTCTTAAGCATCCCGAAGAAACGGTTAATTTGAATATTTCGCTTTTATTAGTTAGGATAAGGGGGCCCTAAATCCTTATATAAGAGAGGCAGAGGGAAGTGAGATACAGGCAGAGATGGGAGTGATGTATCCACAGGCCAAGGAATGCTGGCAGCCACCAGAAGCTAGAAGCGGCCAGGATTAAATTCTCCTCTAGAGCTCTGGAGGGACAGTAAGTAGCCCTGCCACACCATGATTCCAGACATTTGGCTTCTGGAACTATGAGGATAAATTTCTGTTGTTTAAGACCAGTAAGTTTGGGTAATTTGTTGTAGCAGCCCCAGGAAAATTAATGGAATTGTGTAAGGTTGTCAGAGAATGGTTTCTGTCACTTCTGGCTCATACATGGTGTTAAAAAGGTCCTGGCTCATACATGGTGTTAAGTCTGGCCAAACATCTTAAGACAGTCCAGCTGTGGCCGCCACAACCAGGGAGGGGTCTTGCCAAGCTTGTCCACATCTGGGTGTCGGTCTCTGTGTCTGATGAGGTAGCCTGCTTGCTGTCACTCTCTCACGTGCACTCCAGGAGACTGTGGTCCTGGCCCTGGCCTCATCCCTGCGACTGGGTCTGTTAGCTGTTGTCAACATTGAGCCGCTAGCTGCAGGTGGCTGGGGGCAGGGGAGTGAGGCAGAAAGGCAGATGCTGGAAGCTTCTCTTGATTTATTGGTGGAAACTTCACGGTTCATGAATGCCCACTCTGGCTTGGAGCCTGCTGTCTAGGGCACAAGGTTGACGTGGAAACTGCTCATTGCCCTTCCCCCACCTTCCCCAATGGAGAGAGGCAGGCCAGTCTCACAGAACCAGCTCACTGTTGCAGGAAGAGTGGATATTAGCAGTGAAACTTCCAGAGAAGCAGGAGGACACGGCTCTGCAGGGCTTCAGGAGACACCCCTTACCTGGACAGAAACGTGCTAGTGAGTCAGGCTCGCATGTAAAGGGAGGCAGAGACACGGCCCCGCCTCGCTGGGCTGCAGGCCGGGAAGGCCTGAGTTGAAGGGTATCTTGGGAAATTGTCCTGCCAGGGACATGTCACCCCACCCAAAGGCGCCTCCAGTCCAAGCCAGAAGATGCAGAGAGAAAAATTAAGATAAGCACACACACAGCAGAACAAAATACACAAACAACCTTACAAACGGAGCCTTAAGGGACCGGGGTTAAGCAAATGAGGAGGAAAGTCCTCCTCGGCCGCCAGGCTGAGCCCTGCTCCCTGTGCAGCACACTTCATGCACTTGCTGGAATCATCCGGTCTGGTTTCTTGGGTTGGGGACACAAGACAAGAGAATTCTTGCCAGCATGTTCCACAGCCAGTAATGCTGGGCTGTAGGGTGTCTGTTCAGATGCAACCCACACAGGTGTGTGGGACTGGGGATTCAGTTACCAGGAATGACATTGCTGTTGGTGACAGAATTTTCCAAAATGATGACCAGATCTTACTAATGTTATGAAGAACACCAAGTTTGGTCTTTGCTTGATTTATACAATAGTTGCATATATGGAAAACTGACTGTATATTAAACCAGCTCTCAAATACTGTGTGTTTATAATAGGGTTGGATTGTACACACAAAAAAAATTAGAAATTGATTTTCACACATACACAAATATCCAGCAAGATGTCTGAAAATCGAGTGGGATGTGGGCCAGTTCCTTGTTGGGTAGGACAGTCCCGCATGCCACAGATGACCACCTTCTGGCCCACCCCCTGAAGCACAGCAATAATCCCATCCCCTCCACTGATTTCCAAAATGTCCTTTGGAGGGCAACCTTGTGCCAGTTGAAAACCATTGCCCCATAGGACCTGCCTGCCCCAACTCCTACCACTGCTGTTAGAGCCCACTTTGCTTTTGCCCACTAGGCATGCTACCACCTCTGGGCCTCCACACCAGCTCCCTCTTTTGTTCAGCCCTCTGCTCAGCTGCCACATCAGAACTGTCCCTCCTCAGCACCACTATGTCAAGTAGCATGCCCCCGGCACTTTCTACCTATCCTATTTACCTTTCTTCATAGAACCATCTGACATTTTACTCATTACCTGTCTCCCCCACTACATTGTAAACTCTGTGAGGGCAGGGATTTTTGTCTGTTTTGTTCACTGTGAGAGCCCTGGTCCCTACATAATGTCTGTACAGGAGGGATGAGCATGGCAGACACAGCAATCACTGGCCTATGGGGATTTTAAAACCCTGCTAGGCCCTGCCTTGCGGTGGGGAGGTTTCTGCCCAGGCCCACATCGGCTCCACATCTGAGGTGGCCTTGGGTCGTGCCCTCAGACACAGCTTTCACAGCCACCTCCTGCCTGCAGGTGGTTCTAATTGAGCTTCCTCAATAGTCAGAGTTGGTTGGTTGTTTTCCTTTGTAAAGGTCAGGCTAATGGTTTCTCTGGCAACGTAATTCCCTCAGAGATCAACCATAGGACTTTTATGTATCCATATAAGCATAACCAATGGACACAAGACACTGGGGGTAGGGGAGGACGGGGAAACGTCAAGGGGGGAAAAAAGAGACATATGTACTACTCTTTGTAATATTTTAAGTAATAAAAAAATGCAAACAACAACAACAAAAAAAACAACCACCTACGCTTTTTATTTTCTGTTTTTTTCAGCACGGGTCCAGTATCTGTGACATCGCTGGTTGTTTCCTGGACACAGTTCTAAGCTGGCTGTATTTCTGTGTTTCCTTATTCCTATGCCTCTTCAAGATGATGGCCTTGGAGTTATGAGGCTCCATAGGGAAGACCACATCCTGCACTTTATTCTCACCTGGATGCAGAGTCACTGAAGCTCACCGGGTCATTGTTGTTCACAGGTGCCTCTTACTGTTTGGAGACTAGAAGCAAGGCTAGTTGGCTTTTCTAACACCCCAAGACTCTAGTTTTCAGGATTCTCCACCCCTTTTCCTTCTTCTTTGTAGACTCATTCTGGAACCTAACTCTCTTGTGATGCCTTGCCAAAAGCAGCCAATAACAACATACTGTGTTCTGTTTTTCCCCTCAACTTCTTTCCCTTGAGCTAAAAAAAAAAAAAAATCAGAGGATACATCCTTTGCTTTCCAAGTTATCCAACACAACAGCCTTATCAGACGGTCTGCCACTGCCTGAGAGGGATCCCCAGCTGTGCTGCCCATGCATCTGCTTGCCTGCCATCTGGCTTCTAACCAAACCAATGCTACGGGTTTGAGGTTTTGGTTACAGTTACCTTCCACTTCAACGTACCCACTTGTGAGTGGACACCAGCCTCCATTATTACTTCAAGGGTGAGAGTAAGAAAAGCTACCTATTGCAATAAAGCCTCCCATCTCAGTGGGTCAGGGGAATTAAAGTTTGCTTTTTAGTGATGCAAAGACCAGCACACGGCCCTTGCTGCCCAGTTGACCTGCCTCTAAGTCAGAGGTTCTCAACCTTCCTAACGCCTCAACCCTTTAACACAGCTCCTCATGTAGTGGTGACCTCCAACCATAAAATTATTTTTGATGCTACTTTGTAACTGTAACATTGCTACTGTTATGAATCTGATATGCAGGATGTATTTAGGCAACCCCTATGAAAGGGTCATTTGACCCCAAAGGGGTCGCGACCCACAGGTTGAGAACTGACCCACAGGTGTGAACCACTGCTCTAAGTGGTGACTAGGGACCCAATTCCCCTCATTTTTGACACCTGACCCCTAGGGAGTAGGGCATGTGCCAAGTTTGGAACTTATATGGATCACTTCTTCCAACACTTCTTGGTCCACGGCTCAGTTTATGGCACCAACCTAATTACAAAGGGCCCGGAGATGCTGTCAATCTGGGTGTCCAAAGGAGAAATTTAACAGGTCTAGTGAACACACAGTCGTCTCTGCCACACTCCTACTAAAGCACAGGTTCTCATGCTGTCGGAACACTCGACGGCTCTCAGGAGAGTTTGTGTCCTCCCCAACGGGTGGTAGCAACCACCAGTCCAGGTTCCTCCCTGGCCCAGGCTCCTCCAACCCTTCCCCCAACTCCTAGACGTTGGGCCTTGCCCACCTCCCCTGTATGAACCACCGGTCTTCCTGGCGTGGCTTTCTCAGATGTCCTCAGCTCTCCCAAGCCTCATCTCATCCTCTGGGCTTTTCGCACTCTGCACCAGGGCAATGAAATGCACTTCTAACCCCATTTCTGAGGGCAGGAGCTGCATAAAATGGGGCTGGGCATGCAAAAGGCCTGTAGATGATAGTTTTGATAACTTCATCATCAAAAATTGAAGACCAATGATGCTGGAGCCATGGGGGACGAAACCTATCAGCATACCTGAGATTTAGAAGTTTGAAAAACCTAGGGAGACATTCAGGAGCCCATGGGCAGCTGGCAGGCCCAGCATCAGTGTGGACCGCTCTGCACACCAGTCTCCATGGTCATTTCAAGGGCACACAGGTACAGTGGGACATGAGGAAGTTCTTCCAGTGGCATCAGAGGTGCCTACTTGCTGGTTTTATACCTTCATCTTTAGCTGCCAAGTGCTTCCTCAGAGGCAGCTTGAAATTTGGGAACCATTAAAAAATTTATTTCCTTAAAGCTCTAATGACCAAATTGTAAAATAAATGAAACGAAACAAAATAAAAATGAAAGAATAAAATCCCACATTTTTACCATATCTACTTTTATTTCAGAAGGAAGTTTGTAGTATAGTATTTACTTTTATTTATATACAAGTTCTTCACATTTATGTTTAAAATGCAGACCTCCCTTAATTCTCTTGTTCCTGCTTAAATTAGCTGTTATTTTACAATACAAAAAATACCAAAAAACTGCAGTCCTTAAATGTATGTATAGTACCCACAATCCTCAGCAATGAAATAGTTTACAATACTTCATATTTACATGAGTGCAAGAGATGCTAAATTATACATATTAACAAACTAAGCTTGAATCCAAACAAAAACGTAAATAACTATAGAACAAAACATTTTCAAATCTAGAATTAGTTCAATGAAACAAGCTTCACTAGTGTTCAGAATATTTTGTGCCCAAATTCAGTTACTGGAAGTCACTTGCATTACTGCCTTTAAAAGAGAAGGCGCCAGTTTTCTTCTGCTCTCCAGATCATTTCCCTGCTGGCAAGGGTGTTTATTAGTTTGAACCACTCAGGGACATGTCTCCTGGCGGGCCTGGCTATCTACAAACCATCACCATGACTTCTGAGGCCGAGTTTGGTACACTGGGTAAACATTGTGGACTGAGAGCTGGTGCACAGCCGAGGACAGCCCTTCTGCCTTCCTGGGTCTGTTCTCAGGATGGCCAATTCTCACAGAATCTCTAAGGAAAGACCTGGATGATGGGTTTGGGAACTGGATTCTGTCTGTTGTAATTCTGGAGCTTCTTTTTCATCGTGGTCACTACTCTAGCATTAGCTTAGGTTGGTAGTAAGTGCTTAGTGAATGTTTGTTGACTGGATGAATGAAACAGAAGGATCGAAGGGGTTCATGACGTGAATCATTCCCACCCCTACCCAAATGCACTCCCTAAGTTGGAATGAGACTTGCACTGAAGGTAAAATGTCGTTTTCTGAGTGCTCTAGTCTATTCATTTGCCCCAGATTTTCTGGTCTCTCTAATCTTGCACCTCAGGCCTCAACACAGACATTCCCATGTTTCTCTTTTGCTACGAGTCCTCGATCCTGAGCTGCTTTTCCTCCGGGATAGCCCGGGGAAGTAGGAGTTGCCTTCTCTCCACACCTCCTCCCACCTTTGGAGGCAATCCTCAGAGAGAAGCACAGACTCCTGCCTAAGCTGTGTGTATAAGGGAGCAGGAGAGGGCAGGAGGTCCGGGTGTGTGCAGTTCTCCATGGGGAAGCAGGAGCTACGTATCAGCAAACTACTCCACTCCCACCTACAGTTTCCAGTACAGTAAACTATGGTCCTTGGAAGTGATCACTAAAAAGTTAGACAAAACCACAACAAAATGCAGCCTGGAAAGCCCCTTTTCAGAAAATCTGATTCTATAGGTATAATCTTTAAATTTAAAGACTCTGAGGAACATTTCTCATGATGAAACTGGCTGTTCTGGCCCCACAGCTCCCAGAGACTGACAGACTGATGCACTTGCAGAGCCAACAATGGTGACAGAGAGATTCCCTCTGCCGCCGAGTCTCCTCACGTACTGCTGTTTAAACGAACTTGCCGCCAGCTGTCATGTGTACGGACAGATGACCCGGTTCTGATGGGTACCAGATGCATGTGAACACATCGCCATGATGGGGGGCCCTTCCTGGCTTTGTTATCAGTGCTTCAGGGCCTAACAAGAGGACTTCTTTGAACGTGGATATCCAGTATATGGCACAAAAACACATTGGGTGAAACTCAGATGCCGTAAATTTAATAAAAATACATTTAGATATTTTTCTGTTTTATGTACACTCTGAATGTCTGAACATTCTGGACTACTGTATAGTTATGTACAAGTGCAATATCAAGGTTGTCATGACTAATTTATGTACAGGCTCTCCTGTGACACGCAGACATCTCTGAAGTTCCAGGTGATGCCCTCTTGGTAACTGGCTCTAAGCAAGTGTCTTTTCTCCTGCCATCCCCTTCCTCTGGCCAAGCCTGGAGGAAGCCGCTTGCTATGGGCTACAAAAGAGAAGCAGTGGGTTCAGCTGCTTCTCCACTGTGGGAGCAGAATTACACTTTATTTGCTCTTTTCTTCCTTTTTTAAAACAAAACATTATCTTGTAGGGAAAAATAATAAAACCAGGTGGCTGTGGGACCAGTGCACGTTCTTTCAAGGCCTGGGACTGCTGTGGGGAAGGGATTTCTCTGGCCAAGGGCACATGGGGTCCTTAGAACAAACAAGGATGTCCCTGTGGTAGGATTCTCTGCAGTGCATCCCTCTTGGCCAATCAGAGGTGAAGGGCCATCCATGGCAGGCTCCCGTGGGTGCGGTGACCTGGAGAAGGCATATGGGGAGTTCAGAGGTCTTTTCTAGAACCATCTTCTCTTTAACAGTGATGTGAAAACAGCTTTTTAGAGGAAAGTCTCAAAGTAGAGGTGTTTTGTGCACCAGACAGTATTTTATGGTTCCACTTCTTTGAAAACATCTTCCCAGGCCATTCTTCACGGGAGTGGGTCGGTACTGGGGAAGAGATAATACTCCCTCTCTAGGCACTGCATTTAAAGGTGAAATGCCGCAGTTTTTGCTCTTTTGAGTATTTATCCAAATTCATAAACTTGAGCACTGTTGTCTAGGGGTCCACCCCCAGGCTCTGAAGCAGGAGAGGTCTTGGGAGGCTGCTGCATAATGCCAGAGAACAGAGCACCATGGGCGGACAGCACGATGCCCGACAGTGCCCTGGGAGCAAAGCCGGGCCTGCCCCCACCCCACTTACATTTGGTCACTTTCCATTTGGCGTAGTTTTCCCTCGTCCATTTTTTCCATGTGCTTTTCATCCTTTTAGTGTTCACTGCCTTCCCCATGGCCACCACCTGGGCCTGGGGAAGAGTAAAGAACCCAGCCCCTCCTGGGGGAAAGAGGTCCTTCCCCTGGCATGCGATCCCACTGCAGCCTGCAGCTCGGCGCAGGCTCCAGGAACAGAGTTGCTCTTTGATCAGATGCTATCATGCTCTTTTCTGCTCAGGGGAGACAGGTACCATGAGTGAGTCCCTTCTTCTGTGGTGCCCTGGCAGCAGGAAGCCAGAAAGGCTAAAGCAAACGCCAGGCTGAGAGTGACCTGGGGGCAGGGGAACACATGGGGATCACGCCTAGTGTCCTTATGTCAACAAAAACAACAGGAGCTTTTACAGTTAGGTCATTTCCGCTTTCCTCTCAGTCCTTGCTGCTGGGATAAAGGTTGCTTGGGGTGAGAATTCTTTCCTGGCTGCAAAGTACATTTTAGAAAAAAAGCAGATTGCCAATGGGAGCTATTTAAATTCTGTAAGAATGTAGGAATGCAATTATGTAAAAACTTAAGCTTACTAATTTTCCAATTGCTAGATCTATTTAAAGTCTAGGCACTTAGTGTGTGTGTGTATGTGTGTGTGTGTGTGTGTGTGTGAGAGAGAGAGAGAGAGAGAGAGAGAGAGAGAGAGAATTTCAAATGGATTAAGACCTAAATTAACCAAGTTGCTATAGAAAACTACCTATCACACCAGTTTACATTCTAACACTGCTGACCTTGACATTTAAAATAGCCCCCTTCTATTTCAGTTTAATATGATTCAAAAGTGACATTAGTTCTCAACTAGAAAAAAAGCTCCCTGGAAGAGAGTTATCTGCCTAAAATGTGCAAGAATAAACTGCACATCTTTTTAAAAAGATAGCAGGTTTCAGATGACAAGTTCATTCATCTAACTAGTTTCGAAAAGACCTTGTTCCAGAACGACTGATGACACACGTTTACTTGTAAACACGACATCTTTGTTTTTTGCACAGTTGAGACGTCCCAAGACCAGTTTTCCACAAGTAAACCTGAGTATCATTCCTAGCTCTCTCACTGGCTCCACACTGGCCTTCTCCAGCAACATCTGGATCGTCCCTGGACCTGTAATTAAATCAATTATCCCCTATGCAAAAATAAAAGGTTAGATGCTGGAGCACAGATGGGAGAAACTGTCAAAGAAAGCTTGTGAACATGCAGATGAGTCGATGTTTCCAGTCGGAGGGTTTCCAGTTTTGTGCCCTGCTCCGCTCAGCACAGCGTCTCCTGCCTGCTCCCTCCCTGCAGACTCTAGCACGCCACCTCGCCTCCATTGCTCACTCACGGAGATTCCCTGGCCCCAGCATCAAATGCAGGTCCCAGGCTGCGCAGGGGGCTGCTGCTTCCGGTTTCTCAGTGCCCCTAACTTCTCTTTGTACAGCATTGGCAGGTGCTGAGAAATGTCCACCAGGGCGCTGGCTACTGCAAGACCTTGGGAGAACCCACAGAGGGAACACATGTTAAGGAGCAGCTTGCTTTTATTTTCAAAAATAACTTTTAAAAATCTGTTTACATTCCCACAGTGCAGTAAACAAAGCAATACAGTATGTAGGGAAGTCTTACTTGCACTCTGCTCCTTCCTCCACCTGTCCCCTCGCCAGCTGAGAAACTGCTTTCATTCGTTTGCATATATTCTTTCAGGGTTTAGTTATACAAATACAAATACATATCCTTTGCCCCTCCCTAGTTACACAAAAAGGTATAGCCTGCTTTTCAGATCAATCAAGCCAAGTGCTCTGCTTGGTGGTGGGAGCATTTAGTCTGTAGACATACTCTAAGCACTAAATTTCTCCTGCTGGCCTCCAAAGGGAGGCCATGAAAAAGCTCTTTTTTTTAAAAAAAAATATTTCATTGACTTTTTACAGAGAGGAAGAGAGAGGGATAGTTAAAAATATTGATGAGAGAGAAACATCGATCAGCTGCCTCCTGCACACCTCCCACTGGGGATGTGCCCACAACCAAAGTACATGCCCTTGACCAGAATTGAACTTGGGACCTTGTAGTCTGCAGGCCAACGCTCTATCCACTAAGCCAAACCTGTTAGGGCATTTTTAAAAACTGTTTTTATTGATTTCAGAGAGGAAAGGGGAGAGAGAAAAGATGAAATATCAATGATGAAAGAGTCATTGATTGGCTGCCTCCTGCACGCCCCACACTGGGGATCAAGCCCGCAACCTGGGCATGCATCTCAACCAGCAATCAAACAGTGACCTCCTGGCTCATAGGTCGATGCTCAACCACTGAGCAACACTGGCCAGGCAAGCAGCACTCTTTACAATGTAATTCAGATTCATTCCACATGGCCCAGCCAGCACTAGTGATTTTTAAAAATATGTTTTTACTAATTTGAGAGAGAGAGGAAGGGAGAGATAAGATACATCTATGAGAGAGAAACAGATTGGCTGCCTCCTGCACACACCCTACTGGGGACTGAGCCCACAACCTGGGCATGTACCCTGACTGGGAAGTGAACCAGCAACCTCTTGGTGCATGGGACAACACTCACCCAACTGAGCCACATGACTGGGCCAGCACCAGTGATTTTTATATCTATACCATGATACAGGTTAAGGCAGACTCTGGAATAGTCAAGGTTCTTCAATCTCCCTGTGCCTGTTTCTTCCTTTGTAAAATGGGGAATAATAACACAGGGATTATATGAGGAGTCAATGAGTGAACTGAAGTACCCTTAGAATGCTGCTTGCTCCTCACCACCCTACCTCTGCTTTAGAGCCTGGTGGGTGTAGTCTGCTTTCTGGCTGGTAACTTTTAACTGATTTCATCTGGGCTCAGAGCTGGGCTGAGCCCTCAGGAGCCATGCTGGCAGACTTGTCGCTCCAACTCACTGAGCCTACACAATGGGGGAAGAAGGGGGGTGGTTTTTAAGTGCCAGGTTTAATGCCTGGAATTCAGTGGAGAATCCAGTAACAACTTACACCAAAGGCAGAGCCAGGTGCTCTGGGAGTCCAGTGGACACCCTCTAAAATGGAGGGTGGAGAATGAATGGGGTCTCAAGCAGTGAGTGGGCGTTCATCAGGAGTTCGGGTGGGGGGCACATCAGGAAGAGTTTGGGGCAGAAAAGCCGCAGTGTTTCAAGTCTGACATCTCCTCCCCATCCTAGCCAGCACCTTGCCATCAGGGAGAACTGTCCAATGTGGTGGCAGAAGGCACAGCCCCAGAGTCTTCAGGTCAACGGGTCATCCTGCCCTCAACAGGGGCAAGTTAGGGGCTCAGCACACAGAAACCCCTGGGTGAGGGCAAATCAAGCTTTCCCCTATGAAGTGAAGGCAGAAACCCTGGAGGACACCCCAGACGCAGACCATCTGAAGCTGAGCGGGAGGCTCTTCTGATTATACTCAGGGCTGTGGGGCTCAGGCCTGGGCAAGGATTCTGCTTCCACTTTCCTCATAGGCCTTTTTTTGGCTGAGGCAACCCTGACTCCAACAATCATCTCAACTGAAAGTTGCCTAAACATTCATATTGTCTGAGGCATTCCTCCAAAGTACTCCATAGTTAATCAAGATACTTCAAAACTACACTCCATCTTTCCTTCATGTTCAATAATAAGACAATGTTTATCCAATTATGATCCATGTATTTGATGGAACAGTATAAAAAAGACTGGTAAAAGATTATGTAGTAAGCTGTTAAAATGTTTATGAAAGTTACAGGAAAAAAAAGAATGACACAAACATTTCAACTAGCTTGCTGAAAGGAAACAACAGAACAGTGAAAATTAATGGGTGTTGGAGAGGAGAACTTCCTGTAAATTGTTATCATTGTTGTTTGTGCCTTATATTTAAAACAGAGTG
The DNA here is from genome assembly GCA_004026665.1 of Murina feae. NCBI lineage: Eukaryota > Metazoa > Chordata > Mammalia > Chiroptera > Vespertilionidae > Murina > Murina feae. The sequence goes on from PVJC01001537.1 coordinate 76,403, forward strand.
AAAAATGCCCTGGCCAGATAGCTTAGTTGGTTAGAGCATCACCCTGATACTCAAAGGTTGTACGTTTGATCCCTGGTCAGGGCACATACATGAAGCAATCAATGAATGCATAGAAATTTTGGAAAAACAAAATGATATTCCTCTCTCTAAAATAAATCAATTAAAATGTATAAAACACAGTGAAAAAGCAAATGAACTGCAATAGTTCTGGAAATATCAATTTGAAAATCACCAGCTTGGCGGAGCCTGGAGAGAGCTGAGATGACTGAGAGAATAAGAATGGAGGAAGAGGAAGAATGCCTCCATTTAGGGGCAGAGGGAGGAGGGACAGGGAAGGAGCAGCTAAGCCAGAGGAGGCCACACATTGTAGGCAAAGGTAGATGTGGCAGGAAGCATCAATATCACTGGGAAGCTGGTGCAGTGAGGGGGGTTCTGGACTTCCCCTGAGAAGGACCTCAGTCAGGAAAGACAGGGAAGGAAATCCAGTGACAAGGCAGTTATCTCACTGAATCCTCATAATGTCATGAGGCAGCAAATAGTCACATTTACACCCCAGTTCTTTATAAAAGGGAAGGATCCCTCACTGATCCTCTGGTCTACTCACCTGACTGCCCTGGAGGAGGGATTCCACCAAGGCCTCGAGGGAGCCTCACAAACGCAGAGAGGACAGCAGCTTTGTAGTAAAAACATGGCTCCAGGGCAATGGGTTTGGGAACAGCCTGGTGGAAGAAAAAGAATTAGCTAGAGTGTTTCTCAAGCTTTAGCTCTGCAGCCTTTAAATGTGATTTTGTAAAGATGCCCTCCATATTAGTTCCTGTTGGTAACAAATTATAAACTTAGCTGCTTAAAACAACTTATCTATCATCTCAGTTTTGTAGGTCAGAAGTCCAGACCTACAGCTCTGTAGGGTTCTCTGCTTAGAGACAGAGGACTATTCATGTCTTCCATCAGTTTTGGAAAATTCTTACCTTTTATCTGACAAGAGTCTCAGCTCTTATGTTCACAAGGAGGAAGTCAAGTATCAGCTGGGCTCTACTGTAATCTCAGGTTCTGGGGCAGAATCTGCTTCAATACTCATTCAAGTTGCTGGCAGATTCCAGTTCCTTGCGGCCATAGGCCTGAGGTGCTCACTTCCTTGCTAGCTGTCAGCCAGGGGACACTATCCTTTCTTGCATTTCTGCTCAAGTTGCTTTTCCATTTCAAACCAGTGATGATCCATCAAGTCCTTACCATGCTCTCTCTGTGCCACCAGCCAGAGAAAACTTGCCCCATAGCTTAAGGTCAATTACCTTGGGACTTTTACTACTTCTGCAAAATCCCTTCATATCAGTCCCTGGAGTTTGACTAACCATGAGACAGGAATGTTGGGGGCCATCTTTAGAATCCCGCCCACCGTACTCCCCAATATGTCAGCAATCTCTTAAGCTTGGTTGAAGAAAATAATTTCCAGAACCACCCTAGCTGTGGCATGGGAAAATGACTGGATGGGTAAAGTGGTGAAACCAGTTATAAGCAATTACAATAATCCAGGTGCGAGATGACAGTGGCCTAGACCAAGGTGGTAGGTCACAGTGGTGGAGAAGTACACAGTGGTCAGGAATATTTTTAGAGATAAAACCACAAAGACCTGCTGACAAACTGGCTGTCCAATGAGAATGAGAGCGAGGATGAGTCAAGGACAATTCCATGAGCTTTGGCCTGACCAAATAGAATGATGGGGGTGATGTACACTAAGTTCAGGAAGATATACCAGAGGAGCAAGTGTGGGAAACACTATATACAGTTCAGTTTTAGATGTGTTAAATTTGAGATACCTGTTAAAACACCCACGTGGGGACACTGAGTAAGCAGTTTGATACATGAGTTGGAGGTTCATGGGAGAGATGTGAGGGGAGACTCATAGTGTTTAAATCCATGATAGATCACTGCTATGGTCTGAATGTTTGTGTACTCCCAAAATTCATGTTAAATTGCAATGCCCAATGTGATGGTATTTTGAGATGGGAACTTTGGGAGATAATTAGGTCAGAGGAAAGAGTTATTATTAATGGAATTAGTGCCCTTAGAAAAGAGAACCCAGAGAGCTCCCTCATCCCTTCTAGCATGTAAAGCTTTCAGCTATGACCAGTGAATCTTTCGGCACCTTGATCTGGACTTCCAGTCTCCAGAACTGTAAGAAATAAATTTCTGTTATTTATAAGCCACCTAGTCTCTGGCATTTTGTTATAGCAGCCAAACAGACTAAGACAATCACCAAAGGAGTAAAGGTAAAAGATGTGAGAAGAAACCAAAGACTGAGCCTGATGTACGTCACTGTTAAAAGGTGTTGGGGAGATGAAGAGGGTTGAATAAAGAACAACGAGCAAAAACAGCCATAGGATGTGTGGTGTCCTGAAAGGAAAGTTAAGAAAGTGTCCTAAGGATTAACTAATTAAGTTATATGCTGCCAACATATGACATATGGTTTTGTTCAGTACTTTAGGTTTGTCTATTCTTTTATAAAATATATATTTTATTGATTTTTTTACAGAGAGGAAGGGAGAGGGATAGAGAGAAACAGTGATGGGAGAGAAACATCAATCAGCTGCCTCTTGCACACCCCCTACTGGGGATGTGCCCACAACCAAGGCACATGCCCCCAACCGGAATCAAACCCAGGACCCTTGAGTCTGCAGGCCGATGCTCTATCCACTGAGCCAAACCGGTTAGGGCTGTCTATTCTTTTTAATCCCACCAATTATTACTATTTCATCAGGACAATGTTTGCTTAGATTTATGCACATGCTTACCCTTTTATTTACTCGCTATTCCTTATTATTCCATCCTCCTGGGGTAATTTTCCTTCTTTCTAGCATATCCTTTAGACATTTCTTTTGTACAGGTCTGTCTGTTGGGGACTCTCGGTGTTTCTTCTAGTCAGAAGGTATCTTCAATCTATCCCTGTTCTTGGAACATAGTTTCTGGCCCTGCTACTCTAGTTGGCAGCTCTCTTTCAGTGCTTTGTATATTCTTCCACTCCTCTGGCTTCACGTGCGACTAATGAGAAGTCAGCTGTCACTCTGTCACTCCTTTGTAGGTGATATTTTCTTGTTTTCCCATTAATGTAATAAAATATGCATAATATAACATTTACCATTTTAACTATTTTTAGTTGTATAGTTCAGTGATATTAAGTACAGTCCTACTGTTGTGCAACCATCACCATCAACCATTTTCAGAACTGTTTTCATCTAATAAAACTGGAACTCTGTAAGCATTAAACAGTAATTCCCCATCCCTCCTCCCATTCCAGGCCCTGACAACCACCATTCTACTTTCTGTCTCTATGAATTTAACTACTTGAGGTTCTTCATACAAGTGGACTCATACAGTATTCGTCTTTTGTGACTGGCTTATTTCACTTAGCATAATGCCTACAAGGTTCACCTATGTTGTAGCATGTGTCAGACTTTCTCTTGTTTAAGGCTGAATAATATTCCATTGCATGTATATACCATGTTCTGTTTTATCCATTCACCCGTTAATGGACATTCGGGTTGCTTTTATCTTTTAGCTACTGTGAATAATGGTTCTATGAACACAGGTATGCAAATATATATTTGTGACCCTGCTTTCAATTCTTTTTGGGTATATACCTAGAAGTGGAATTTCTGGATCATATGATAGTTTTATTTTATAAAAAAATCAATACTGTTTTCACAGTGGCTGCATCATTTTTACATTCCCAACAGTGCACGAGGGTTCCAATTTCTCCATGTTGTAGTGATCTATTTTTGCTCTGGCTGATTTTAAGATATTCTCTTAAAAAAAAATGTTCTCTTTGTCTTTGGAGTTCTATAGTTCCAGTATTATACATCCAATTGTACTATTCTTTCTCTTCTGCCTTCCCTTTGCTTTCTTTCCTTAATCCTGCTTGTGATATGTTTTGCTTCTGAAATCTGTATATTCATGACTTCTATCATTCAGGAAAATTCTGTTATTATCTCTGACTATTGGTTCCCTCCATTCATTTGTTTTGGGACTCTGATAATATATATATTAGATCTTTTCATTTTATGCCCCATATTCTTATTATCTGTCATATTTGCCATTTCCTTGTCTCCTGTTCTATATTCTATATAATTTCTTCAGATTCATCTTCCAGTTCAAAAGCTCTGTCCTTATTTGTATGTGATGTGCTATTTGACATGTAAACTGAGTTATTTAAAAATTTTCTACTACTATATTTTCCATTTCTAACAGTTACATTTGGTTGTTTTTCAGATCTTCTTGGCCATCCTTGACTCTCATGGCTTCCTCATCATTATAATTCCATCTTTTATTTCTTTAAACATTTCATACATAGCTATATTATACCCTTTATATATCAATTCAAACATTTGAAGTCCTGTCTAAATCCACCTGCTGACTCTTATTCATGAAATGTGTCTCTCTTGTCTGTGGGAATCACTTTAGGTTCTGGTTTTGGTTCATGACTTGCTCTTTCTTGGAAAAGGAAAAGGAGAATGTTCCCTGAAAATATTACCTACTTCCTGTGAGCTTAGTCATGCTTTAATAGTATGTTTTTGCAGGATATATGGCTGTTTTATTTCATCATTTCATTAAAAGAGAAATTTCTTTTACTTTCCTCATCAGTTTTTGGGGAGGAGTCAGAAATATTTACTTTACACAGAATTCATAGTGAATTATGATTCTGTCCCTTTAAAAACAAATCCTTCTATATAGTTATAAAGAACAATGGTTCAATTTAGCTTTTTTCAAGTTTTAAAATATTATGCCATAAAATATTAGACAAATCTTTTATATTTTAAAATCCCTTAAACATGAGACTACTTAGCAACATGAGTCAAAGACTGGAAAACAAAAGCAAAAGAACACAACTTTGGTGTGCTGGCTTATCGTAAAAAAGAAAGAGAGAGGAAAACAAGAGGCAACACATTAAAGTTCTCTCTCTCTCAGGTTCTCCCAGACTCAGAAGCAGGAATTTTGGCAAATTAAGTTATAGGGACTTTGTAATCACATTCTCACCTTTATAGTTCCCCCAATAAGATCAGGAGGCTCTTCATCTGTTTCCAAAGCAACATTTACAGAGGCAAAGGGACGACTGGCCATCTGCTGCATCTCTCGCAGAAGTTGCTGATGAGTAAAACAGCAAGCATTACTGCAATGAGTACTGAGGGGATTTTATTAGAGAATACTACATGTTAAAATATCCCATCCTCCCTGATTCAAACAAATCAAACCCCAATTATTTTTAATATAGTCAGGGAAAGTTAGACAGAGACCATGTACTAGTTAACATTAGGAATTATTAAATCCTGTTGGATTATAGAAAAAAATCCTTATTTGTTAGACATATATACTTTAGTATGGATATAATGTCACAATACCTGCTGTTAAATACATAAATGATATAGTTCTATCCCATATGTATATATATTTTTGGTTAATCCTCACCTGAGGACGTTTTCCATTGATTTTTAGAATAAGTGGAAGGGAGGGGGAGAGACAGAGAGAGAAACATCAATGTGAGAGAGACACATGGATTGGTTGCCTCCCCCATGCACCAACCAGGGTGGGGATCAAACCTGAAACTCAGGTATGTCCCCTTGACCAGGAATTGAACCAACAACCGTGGTGTATCAGGACAATAACTACCTGACTGAGCTACCTGGTCAAGGATGATTCAGGATTCTTAAACTTCCTTTGCTATGGAACAGTTTATACGTTTTGAAAATCCTATCTGATAAAGAGGGAATATGCTAATTGCCCTCACGCCATCGCAAAGGTAACAGTGCCCACAGCCAATAAGGAGGTAATATGCTAACTGATTGCCTGGCCCTCAAAGATGGCGGCGCCCACAGCCAATAAGAAGGGAATATGCTAATTGACTACCACTCTCTCAAATATGGCAGTACCCACAGCCACAGTGCAGGCCTGTCTTCTGAGTCCCCCAGTCCCCTCAGCCCCCCAGCCACCTAGGGCTGCCCGAGGCTCAGGTAACCAGGGCTGGCCGAGGCTTGTGCTGCCGGCAGTGGCAGCAGCAGAGGTGTGATGGATGGAGCATTGCCTTCTCCTGATCGCTGGGTTGCTTCCTGCCCCTGAGGGCTCTGAGACTGCGAGAGGGGGCAAGCTGGGCTGAGGGGACCCCCCCCCTTCCAGTGCATGAATTTTCATGCACCAGGCCTCTAATAATTCTCATAAGTATCTAAGGAGGAATAGAATATTATTATCTCCATGAACTCATCTTAAAATAGAAACTCCTTGGGTTTAATGACCTTTGTGGAGAGAGTAATATTTTGACATGTTTTCAATTCCTTCTTCCCTGGTTACTAGTTTATTGGGGCTCTCACTTATTTCTTACTCCATTTGGATGACTTGTATTTTTTCAGAACATTGTACAATTCATTGGGATTTTAAAATATCGTAATAACAAAGCTATTAAAGAATCCTCTGAATATGTTGCCCACTGATTTTCAAAATAATAAAGAGGATGCAACATTTACCTCTATGATAACATCACCTTTATATGGGTCAGAAAAGGTGTCATGCCCCCAGGAAGAGGCTCATATTCTGGAACCTATCTCAACCCCATTACAGACACAAATGTTCTATGATCAGTGCTGAGAGCTTGTGAATTCTGGTTTTAGATATTCCCATTCTCTTCCAAATCTTGATTATAGATCAATTTTTATATAGAAAAAGGCACAAGTAGATACAGAAAACAAAGCACATATAAGGCGAGCTCTCAGTGCATTTTCATTAGCAACAATGCAATAGACCTGATGACCAGAAGGCAGAGTATTAACAAGTGAAAGTTGCAATAAACGAAGTTCTTATGTTGTAACTTTTAACGAAGTGTATTTATTTGATTTGTCTCCTGTAAATACTTGTTTGACTTCTTACTTTTGTAATGGAGCTCTGGAAATAAATCAAGATTCATAAAAAAATAAAATTCAAACAAAAATTTAGTAAGATACACATTTATCCTTCCTTGAAATATGAGAAATTCTTAGATCTCCCAGACCAGGGTGCTGGTAGGATGGGTAAAACTGGCACCTGTTTAAGTCAATACTAGAGTTTCCTTTTAGAAAGCTGAGACCATGTGTGGCAGAATTAATGACACTTTATATAGCAGTAACTGAAGTCTACTGACCATCCATGAATATGTTCATCAATTATCACTAAATAGCTAATGCTAACTTGTTTAAGAGAAACGTGTAGAAAGAAAACCTCTTATAAGGATTCATTAATCTTTATCCATTGAGGCTTACCTCTCTGCGCCTGGAGGCCCAACAACTTTGTTTGATCTTCCAAACCACAGCAGCCACCAGGAGCAAAGAGAGGAAACAACTATGAGAAAGGAAAGTACCAAATTATTATCCCAGCCCCCAGAATCAGCACCACTGTTTCCATATTCCAGGCCAGACAGGGAAACAATCCCTCAAATACCACCCCAAGCTCCTCTCTGATGAGTAATCACAACCATGATCTAGTTCGTAGGAAAGCAAAGTGTGAGGGACTTCGATAAGCTGAGCTTCAGACCTTTTAGGCTGTACAATCCCCACCAGGTGCTTGGAGAGACCCTGACTCCCACTGGACCTTTAATTGAATGGCTCATCAGGGCTTATCCCAAATAAGGAAAATAATTCTAAGAAAGTTATGACAGATAATAAGAATGCTATTTAATAAAAATTAACAAATGTTCACTGCAAGGTATAAAAATAGGAGAAAAGTTATTTTTTAAAATAACTTTTTATAAGAAGTAAATATAGAAGAAACAAATGTATAATAATACGTATTCAATTATATTTTTACAAAGTAAATGCATACATTTTTATAAAGTAAAATAACCATTCTCAAGCTAACTACTTTCTTATAAGTACTGGGAGAGACTAACTCCCAGTGGTCATGTAATTGCAGGTAACTTCAGTGTTCTCCCAATTGTAAACCAGGCTCTCAATGGTTTGAAAAGCTGTGATAGCAGAGAACTAACTTCTGATAAAAGGATTAATGAGCTAAACAAATACACCTCTAAAGTAATTGCTAAAGTAATTTAAAAACTGGTGTTCTCCCAGCTGGTGTTGCCCAGTGGTTGAACATGGACCTAGGATCCAAGAGGTCACCGATTTGATTTCCAGGCAGGGCATATGCCCAGGTTGCAGGCTTTATCCCCAGTAGGGGGCCCGCAGGAGGCAGCTGATTGATGAGTTTCTACTTCTCTATCCCTCCTCCTTCCCCTCTCTAAAAAAATAAAATAAAAAGTAAAATCAATAAAAACATATTAAAGAAAACAACACTGGTGTTTTCACTCACTAACTTGTAAAAGGGCTTGCTACTGAGTTTTGCTCCAGAGTGTTACACACAGACATGATGCTCTTGGTCCGTGCCACCAGATACCTGCTTGCTGAGCGTGAAAAGCAGCCTCAGTGCACCCAAGTACTGACCCCAAGGCAGACCTCCCAGGCTGGCTGGAGAAGGGCACTCTAATATATTAGGATGATTAAACTTTGGCCTTTTCACAAAAAGAAACTTCAAAGTTCTGACATCTCACCACCTCCCCAAAATGCACAAGCAGGGAGACCCCTCTGGGGTAACAGAAAGTAAGGGGCCCCAGAGTCATCATCACTCAGGGGAGAGCCTTCAATTCCTTGTCTGCTGGTCCTCTCGGCTGTCCTGACACTGCCGGTCCTTGCTCCTCCCTGACAGTCTCTGTTTTCCTTTCTGTATCAATACTTTACTGGGCCAGGTCCTGCCCTCAGCTCATGGAATACATTGACAAACAGAACAAAAGCCCACTGTTCCCATGGAGTTTACATTCCAGGATGTGGAGACAAACAGTAAATAACACAGAAAACAAAAACAACAAAAAAGAGCTTGTCAGAAGGTAGGAAATGCTACAGAAAGAAAAGATGATAGGGTAAGGGGGTTCAGAGTGCCAGTGGCACTCTAAAGCAGAATGGTCACATGAGCCTTACTTCTTAAGAAGGTGATATGTGAGCAAAGACTTGGAGGAGCTGTGGGAGATGGAGTCATCAGCATGCATATGGTATTTAAGTGATCAATCTGGATGAGGTCACTAAGGGATTGAATACAAATATATAAGGATGTCCTAGGGGATATCCGTACATTGAAAATTTGGGGAGAAAAGAAAGAAGCAATAAATGAGTCTGAGAAGAGTAACTTCGGTCTTTTTTGGTTTCCCTGCATAATATTGTTTTTATTCTAACATAAACACAGGGAGGCAGCAAATCCACATGGAAGGGATGAAGCAAATGAAAACAGCACCTAAATTGGTCAAGACACTGTTGATGCAGCTGAGTACAAGGCTGGTCTCTGCAGTGAGGACCCTAGTGTCACTACAGAACCACTGGAAGGGCAGCCCCACAGATGCTCAGAGCCCTTTTTCCCCCAAGCCTGAGCTTCTGTCTTTAATGCAGACCAGTTGAAAACATCAACAACCTGGTGCCTTCCACCTGTTCCAGCTTTTAGAAGTGACACAAACAGCATAACAACTTAGTGATTGTCCCTCAAAGCTGATACACATATGATTTCTTATAGGGTAATAACAACAATGAAGAATTTACTAGCTATTTCAACAAAGTAGCGCTTGCCAATACTCCTCCCTTCTTTTTTTCCTACCACTAACTTAGCTACAGATGGGGCTGCGACTTAGTGTTCATCTTACCACAGTCTCTTTTATCAGTGTTTTTCTACATTTTTCAATACAAATGTAATTTAAAGAAACGTATCATGAAAAATTTCAAACACAGAAATAGAACAGTATAGCGAATTCCTATATGCCTATTACTTAACCTGGACAATAGTAATATTTTGCCAATGTCATTCAAAGATCATTCTTAAAGAAGTGTGTTTCTTTCAATACTAGGACACTGACCCAGGCTAAGTGTCTCTTACTTCTGTCAGGTCTGTACCTAAGGAGAAGCCCAGAATCCTTCAGCCTTTTTGTTCTGTACCTGTCCCTGTCTATCAGAGGCTTATACTGTCTATCAGAGGCTGAGACTTCTCAAAAACCCTGGTCAACTTGTTCTGGGAAAATATTTTCTTCCTCATGCTCATGAAAAGGACTCTATTCTTAGCTAAAAGCTCACCATTCCCAGTTCTTAAATAAAATCCAGAAAAAACAAAGTGTGTATTCTTTCTCAGAAGGGAGAAGTGATGACAACACCACCAGTGGTCCCTGACCAATGCTGATGGTGATCACCAGCAGTGACTAATCCTCACTGGTTGGTACTGGACAGCAGGGTCACCTCACGAGGACACCTGCTAACTTAAGTTACTGAGTTAGCACAGCCTCTGTATCCCCTTGATGCGAGCCATCAACCAGCACCACTAGCTTTTCTCCCTAAGTTGGTGACTATGGTTCCTCATAAATGTACTTTTCCTAAAAGTCTAGTTTAATTTCCACATATATTTGAGCCTAGGTGCAGAGGTGTGTGCATGTGTGTGTGTGTGCGTGTGTGTGTGTAGGGGTGAACAAAAGATACAGTATCCTGCTCTGTTGAAGCTTAGAGTCTGAGGACACAGATCTTAAGTAAAAAATTATAAGTACCATGATGAAAAATAATATGATTGTGTGGGAAAGAAGATCAAGGGAAGACGATTTAGTTTGGGGGTTCCAGGATAGAATCTTGGAGGAAATGGCACAGTGCATGATTTGAAAGATGAGTATGGTATAATAAACAGCTTTACTTGTAATAACCAAAACTGGAAATAATTCAATGTTCATCAAGAGGTAAATGGATAAGCAAACCGTGGTTTACCTTTACATATAATATTACTCAGCATTAAAAAGAAGTGAATTATATTTTTATTTGAAATTTTTAAGAAATACATCTTTACTAGTATTTGGTAAGAAGCAATTATATAAATCAGAAGGGTATAATAAAATGACAGTCTTTCTGAGTCTGAATGACCTATCTACATATATAAAAGCCTAAGTAACCATCTGACTGGTAGCTATGATGTGTAATGACCACCAGGGGGCAGATACCCAATGCAGGAGCTGCCAAGCTGCGGTGACTTGGCAGCTGTGGTTCTTGGGTAATGCACCTGGAACCAGAGAGGAGGGAGCCTGATTCTGGTATGCATCACCTGAGAACCACCCTCTTGCAATCTGGGACCCCTTGGGGGATGTGGGAGAGCTGGTTTTGGCCCAGTCCCCGCAGGCCAGGCCAAGGGACCCCGCCGGTGCACAAACTGATGCACTGGGCCTCTAGTCTTCTATAACAGGTCTGTTGAGATGTAATTCAGTAGCATCTTTTATAGGCTAATTAGAGGCTTGGTGCATGAAAGTCATGCACAGGTAGGGTCCCTAGGCCTGGCTAGTGATCAGGGCCGATTGGAGCCTTTTGGCTGCCATCTGGGGCCTTCCTTCATTTCATGCCATCCTCTGGTGGTCAATACATGTCATAGTGAGCAATTGAACTCCTGGTCTCCCGGTCGATTGCTTCAGGATGGAAACTGGTTGCCAGAAAAATAATCATGTGATTTGGGGTTGGAACCTCAGAGGAAGAGAGAGGGGCAGAAGACTGAGTTCAATCACTAAAGACCAGTGATTTCATCAATCATGCCTGTGTAGTACAACCTCGAAAAAAACAAAACGTGGAATGAGGTTTGGGAGCTGGTGGGTCGGTGAAGAGATTGATGTGCTGGGAGGCTGTAATGTCCAGAGAGGGCATGGAAACTGTATTTTCCTCCCACCCCCATCCCTTGCCTATACATCTTTTCCATTTGGCTGTTCCTGAGTTGTATTCTTTAAAATAAAACTAATTTTAAGCATAGTGCTTTCCTGAGTCATTTTAGAAAACTGTCAAATCTAAGGGGAGTGTTCATTGGAACCCTCAAATTTGTAGTTGGCCAGGCAGAAGTGTGGGTAGCCTGGGAACCCATTTGTAGTGGGGGCAGTCTTGTCATACCGAGCCTTTCACCAGGAGGTCTGCGTTAACTCCAGGGAGTGCCCAAACCAAAATGAATTGTAGGACACCTAGTTGGTGTCAGACAATTGGTTGTTGTTGGGAAAAACGAAGCAATGAATAAAAGTATACAGGTGAAGGGTAGGGAGAAGTGTGTTCTAGAAAAAAGGAAAAACATTTTCATATGCTGGGAGGCAGGAAAGAACCTGGTGCTTCTGAAGAAACAGAAGGTGACAATGTAGTGGGAACACAGAGGGCAGCATAAAATAAATACAAAGAGGTGAGCAGAGGCCATTTCACACAGGACCCAATGATGAGAGAGAATCATTCATTGATCAGCTGTCTCCTGCATGCCCCCTACTGGGGATCAAGCCCACAACCCTGAGCATGTGCCCTGACCAGGAATCGAACCATAATCTCCTGGTTCATTGTTCGACACTCAACCACTGAGTCACACCAGCCGGACCTGGTGTTTATTTTAGATACAATGGGAAGCCACTGGATATGAGATAAGTAGACAGACCCAAACTAACTCATGATTTTAAAGATCTCCTCTGGGATTTTTGTTGATTGTAGAGGGGCCAAAATCAACTGAAATGGAAAGATGAGCTTGTGATGGTTAGGACTAGGGTTGGAGTTGAGGTGGAGCAGACTGAAGTTGTAAATGCAATGTGGTGAGAGACTGTCTTTTGTTTTTTGTTTTATTTTTTTAATCCTCACCTGAGGACATTTTCCCATTGATTTTTAGAAAGAGTGGAAGAGAGAGAGAAAGACAGAAATATCAATGTGAAAGAAACACATTGATCGATTGGTTACCTCCTACACGAGCCAGACCAGGGCCTGAGCCGGGAAGGAGCCTGCAACCAAGGTATGTGCCCTCAACCAGAATTGAACCTGAGATCCTTCAGGCTGATGTCCTATCCACTGAGCATAGCCAGCCAGGGTGTGAGTGCCTTTAGGATGTAAAGGGAGAGCAGGGGTTTAGAACGGGCAGTATGATGTTGCAACTAGTGATGAGAAGACTGTAGAAGAAGGATCAGAAAGTTCACTTCTGGGCATGTTATGCTAACTATGGGGATGGCAGAGTTCAATCAGAGAATGCAGAGTGGGAAGATGGCCAGGCTCCAGCTCCGGAAGAATATCAACAGTGAGAGGATGAACAGAATAGGTTGTTCAGGAAGGGAGGCCAAGAAGGAGTGGCCTCAGGGCAGAAGGAGATCCCAGAGGGCATAGAGAGTCTCACAAAAGGGTGATCAGTTGGATAACTTTGCAAAAGAGATGTGCTAACTGCCCTCAATAACAAGAATTTAGTTGGGATTTGGGGACAGAAGACATTGGAAAGGGCTAAAAAGTAAAAAAAAAATGGGCTCCAAGCCCAGAGTCAATAGATACGAGAAGGCTCTGAGGAAGAGTCCGAGTGCTGGGGGAGTGGCATTCAGAGTGGCAATCACGGGAGGAAATGGCTTCCTCTCCATTTCTGCCTGTGCTGAGCAATGGAAGACAGCAGTTAAGGCAGTGAGCTCTGGTCCTGAGGCTGGAGAAGCCATTCAAAAGACAAACTAACAGTACATCCCACCCAGGAGCACATTCTGCCTCTACTCCACACTCACTGGAGGCTGTCACAGACAGAAACAGCATTCACACACAGGCAATGTGGAATCTTCCACACAACCAAAAATCAGGCATTTGGAGGAAAACCAACAGTGTGAAAGAGTGGTACCAAACAACACATAAAATAAAATAAAAATCCAAAATTTGAGGAAACAGTAATTAATAGCACAAAGTAAGACTTCAAAATAAAATATTATTAATTCCACAAATAAATATGAAAGGAAACTACATTCACAAAATCAAAACAGGCTATAAGAAAAATGTATTGGAAAAGCACTAAAAACATTAAAATGTATTGGAAATAACAAAAGAAATGAATCCAACTCTGGATTAAATTAACTGGAAAATATTGCTGAGGAGTTCACCTAGAATGCAGGGCGAAAGGAAAATCAGAGTTCAGTTAAGAAATATAGAGAAGACACAGAATCTCCCTCATTCATCTAACAGAGAATTCCACAATTCAAGCAAAAAGGATTAGAAACAGGAAACAATAAAAAAAAAATAGAAGACACAATGTTGCAAAACTCAACACTCTAGTCTTCAGACGGAAAAGGTCCCCAATAAGTACCAAATTCTTTTTCAGATCTTTTTTTAAAAATTGAGATTATTGGGGTAACATTGGTTAATCAAATTATATAGGTTTCAAGTGTACCCTATATAATAAAAGGCTAATATGCAAACTGACGGCAGAATGGCTGGTCACTATGATGTGCACTGACCACCAGGGGGCAGATGCTCAACGCAGGAGTTGCCCCCTGGTGGTTAGTGCGCTCCCACAGGGGGAGTGCCGCTCAGCCAGAAGCTGGGCTCACAGCTGGTGAGAGCAATGGCGGTGGTGGGAGCCTCTCCTGCCTCCGTGGCAGTAATAATGATGTCTGACTGGAGGCTTAGGCCCACTTCCCCTGGGGAGCGGCCCTAAGCCTTCAGTCAGACATCCCCCAAGGGCTCCCGGACTGCAAGAGGGCATAAGCAGGGCTGAGGGACTCTCACAGAGTGCACAAATTTCATGCACTGGGCCTCTAGTAATTATATAAAACATCATCTGTATATTGTATTGTGTTCACCATCCAATGTCAAGTTGCTTTCCTTTATCATTTATCCCCCCTTTACTGTCTTCTACCTGCCCCAACCCCCTAGATATACTAAATGTATTATTTTATTAGAATTCTTATCTCTCTTTGAGATTGGGAGGATGCAATGAGTTGTTTCTTGGTGAAGATGTCATCATCCAGAAACTAATTAAAGCCTATGCAATTCCTGTCTGGGTAGGTCAGTTGGTTAGAGCACTGACCCTACACACCAAGGTTGTAGGTTTGATTCCTGGTCCGGACACATATAAGAATTACCAATGAATGCATAAATAAGTGGAACAACAGTCACTGTTTCTCTCTCTCTTTCCCTCAAATCAATCAATAAATAAAAATTTAAAATAAAATTAAAGTAAAGGAAATGCTGGATGCTGGGTCTTTTACACTCTGGTGAACAAAATGCATTAGCAACCAAATTAAAACACACACATTATAAATGAGCTTTTATATTGAAAAGGACAATGTGGTAATTTGATAATTTTTCTCAACCTCATCAGTTTACAGCGGGTAGAAGTGAGCCCAACAGTATGCAGATGAGTCTTGACATGAGGCCATTTGCTCCCCAGCATCACTCAGAACCTAATTTTCTACTTCATGGCTGAGAGGGAAGGAGGGCACCTGACGGCTTTCTATTGGAAAAACATTATGGTTTTCATGCTAGCATCTGCCCTTACTAATAAGAATTGTAAAAGATGATGTCTCGGAATAATACTAAACTGATTTTTAAATATTGCCCTGTGTCTAGCAACTGTGTTGAATTCACCTATTCCAATACTTTTCATTTCTACATTCTTTTAAATTTCTATGAATACAATCATATTGTCAGTAATGATGATTTTTCCTTTTCCAATTCTTATTTTATTTATTTTTTCTTATCTTACTACTAGGGGCCCGGTGCACAAAAATTTGTGCACTCGGGGTGGAGGGAGTCCCTCAGCCCGGCCTGTGCCCTCTCACAGTCTGGGACCCCTCAGTAGATGTCCTATGATGGCTCCAGTCTGCCAG